>JARKIC010001779.1:0-95886 GCA_029378375.1 Mycena olivaceomarginata | reverse complement strand
AGCCTTGATCTTGAAGCGAAGATTGCGGCTTGACTTCGATGTGGAAATATCTAAAGCTGCCGCAACGTGGCAGAGGTGCTCAGTGGAGATTTTGCTGTGGTCAGCAGCAGTAATTATATTGAGAACAGCAGCAGAATCAAAATCCTGAGCTACAGCACGCAGGCTGAGCGGTCGAGTCTCGAACACAAGTTAACATCTGAGATGTGGTCTGCACAAGCCCCTGTCACGAGATGATGAATTAACGCTTGCCTACATTGAATGAGATTCATCATGGTGGGGAACAGTATGCAGGGTAAGAGCATGTTAAATTGTCTCTAAATCAGTATAGCACAGAGATACGGCATGGGTGCGGTAACGGGCAGTAAAGATATCACGGAGGATATTTAAAAGTGTGGTAAAAGGTTTAGGCATATGAGAGTAAGGCATGAGAGGATGAGGCGCAACTACAGGCCGATGGCTCTGAGCAGGCACAAAGATCAGAGGAAGCTGCAAAGAAAAGTGTTAGACCAGGCAAAAGGGGAACACTAAAAACATATTTGTGGGAAACCAACATCGAGATCAGTATCAACATCCATCGGACAAGCTTGGATGGGGACGGTCGCGGGAGCTGGGTTAACAGAGTTAACAAAACAACCGGAGAGGAGGAAGAAAGCCATACGGGTCGGTGCGAAGTCCAGGATGCCGGAAGTGAGCAGAAAGCGGGCCCTGGGAATAGAGTCACGGCAGAAGAGATGCCAGTCACGACCCAGAACAAGATCAAAGAGATTTACGTTCATAACACAGGTAGACCCTTCGCACGGCCGAGACAAGACACCAGAGGCGACAGATCTAGAAGACTTGATACCAGAGGCCAAGACCCAGTCCAAGGAGAGCAAATATTTTTCATGGTCAGCGCAGAAGGTTGAGGAGAGGGGGGTATCGAAGAAGGTGGCGGAGGGAGGCATGGGGGAAGAGAGAACTTTGAAAGAGCGACGATGCAACACCACGTCACTCGGGAATAAAGGCCGAGTCCGAATGCCGAGGTTTCGACTCAAAAGTATTGCTTACGCAAATAACGCTGATGAAAATACGATGCTCACCAGTCAAAAGTAGTGCTTACGCAAATAATGCTGACGAAAATGTGATGCTCACCAGGCAGTAAAATTAGGGCGCCCTAAAACCCTTACCTAAGGTAGCGGGAATAATGGGGAAAACCGACATGCAGGAATGGAAGCGACAGAATGGCAAAATAAATAAACAATGGGGTGCAAAGCGGCAGACTATGATACCCATTGAGCCGCGCAGTGTTTGCTGAACGTGGTGGCCCAACCAATAACAACAAGTCTAAGCACCAGAGGGAGTGGCTAGGGCAAGGTTGGCACAGGGACGATAGTGTTGAAAAATACTTAGCCCGGAGATATACACCACGGCAAATTGGACCATTATAGATGCCACGGACTGGAAGTTTTCCAGAGAAGACATGGGAGAAAAAGCTGAGGGCAGGCTCCAGAATTGTGGAAGTACTCGACGCGAGCACTAGACATGTGGAGGAACGAAAGAGAACAGAAGGTGGGGAAAAGCAGTGTCACTGGCAGTCTGTGGGAATGAGCTCGGAAACGGCATGTTGGCGGAGATCTATTATACTGTACTATTTCATTCAATTCGTTATCACGCGTCACCTTTTTTTTATTACGGCATTAATTTTATCTCGATTTGTCGGATTTCTTTTGGATTTTAATTGTATCAAAAATTCCTAATTGAACGCGAATTGATCGAAATAGTACAGTACTTGCAACTAGCTTCAACGTACCCCCGATCGAGGCGCAGCATGTCGTCTCTCTAGCACCTGAGTATTTTGGCGCCTGTTTTTATAGCGCCGTCTCACCGTTTTCCATGCTACTTACCGCCAGCCTCTAGGGAAACCTCGAGTCGGTGTCTTTCGTCAGAATATCGAGTTATTTGGGTCCCATTGCCGCACCATGACGGTGGAAAGAACACCACGATGAGGTATTGTCGCATGCTCAAGACAATCGTCTACTCAAAGTGAGTTCAACATGATCATGAGGCAACTCCCCACAGGCTCAGGTAGGAACAACATGGGAGGCTCATTCATCTCAAAACAGAAAGATAAACCAACTGAGGTAAATACACTCTCTTTAACTGAATGCAGATAAAGTTACTTCAAATTAACTTCAAGTAACTCGGAAGTAACTTGGCCCGCCAAGTTAGATCAACGCGATCGGCAAAAGTAACTTGTGCCAAGTTCGTCAAGTTATGGTCGTAAGGGCATGAATCACTTTTCACGACCTGTGCACCTCTGGATACATTACAATAGCTTCTGGAGCACCGTGGCACATATTGACCCAAAATTTGAGCGGCGGGGACTCCAATTTGATGTAGGATGCCATTGTTTCAAGTCTTGTTTTGCTTTTCCGGATTTCGTAACGATTGTGCGGGTTCTTATTCATTCGATACCTCTTAAGTAGTCTATTTATAAAGTCTCCTAAGCTAACTTTCTTAGAGCTCGCTGAAATTGCAATTAACCGAGTTGAACATGCAACCGATGAGTTGTTTTCCCAATGTCCATCGAAGAGACACATCCAGATTGTTCCTAATGATCCATTCACTCAATTGATGTATAACATAGGGTCGTAAGGCGATGAGTATATGCGAGATTCAGATGACTTTTGAATGAAACGGAGTCAACCGACTTGTGCATCTGTCCAGTCATCTGTCAAGAACAGTATGGTGCACGCCCTGTATGCCCAGACCATCCTCTGGAATTCTCCGTCAGGTATGCCTGTAGATATAACCATGTTGTAAGCTGGGCCGAGCCCATACTAACAGCACAAGACCTACTTTTCGAGATGAACGATCCATATTCACATCGCACGAACAAGTCCCGTTGGTCCTGCGATTGGAATGGCCAAGAATCCAAGAAGAAAGCATCAGTTGCTGCAGTGGGTTCATCGGCGCGAGGGTGATTTCCTGCAGGGAGGAACGGAGTAGACATCACAGGAAAGCGGGCCTCCCAGGGAAATAAATGGTTCCCTCGTATTTATGTCGCGAAGATAACGTCAAATTTATCTTCTTCCGGTACTGTGTCTGCCGACCGGTGACAGCTGAGTTTGATAAGAATTTGAGCGCATTAGTACAAAAACGACTGGCTATCAAGACATTAGTACAAAAACGACCGAGCTATCAAGATTAGTAGCCGGGCAACAACCAGGAATTTGCATCGACAGCGCTATAACTCCATCCACAACCTGAAATTCTCCAAGTCGACCGTATTGCAGGCGAAGAGTTCGAGAGTCCGCATCAACTCAGTCCTTCCATCCTTGCCTGCGTGGATATACTCCTGCAACCATCCTCAGCGTAGTCGAGCCATGCAATGAACCCCGCCGAACGCACATCTACTGCACATCTACCGCACATCAACCAACTCCCCCTCCCTCACCCCCTCCTCCACCCGCCTCGTGTTCGCCTCACCCTCAGTTTCCGTCTCAGTTTCATTTCCCGTTGCATCCTCCTCACTGTTTTGCCCCTCCTCGTCCTCGTCCTCGTCCTCCACCTCGGACACCAACGACGCCGAATCCGACAAACTCGCCAACGACGCGCGATACATGTTCCCCCCATACGCGTGCAGCCCCGCCGCCGTGCCCGCACCCGTACTCGCTCTCACACCCCACCCACACCACACTTCCGAGCCCAGCCCCATCCAACGCCGTCGACGTGGCCGACGCCGAAGTCGTCTCAGGCGAGAGTAGGGCGCCGCCCTGCGGAGTGCCATTCCCATTAGCCTGCCCGTGTGCCCCCGTGATGAGCGGCTTGGGCGCGAACCACGCGTTGAGGCACGGCGCCTTCTTGAGGCAGCGGATATCCTGCCGGATGATGTCGCGGCAGAACATGTCGAGGTCGAGGTCGTTGTCGTCGTAGCCTGCCACACGAATTTCGAATGATGAGAAACGAGTGACGCCGCGAAGGAAAGACGCACCAAACGGCTGCTCGATCTCCTCTCCAGCGGCGACGAACCCGAGGTACACAAACGCGCCTAAGCTGACCTGTGACACCAGATCAGCATCATCCTTCCTCAGTCATCCTCGCGCGAGGGGTGGGGAGAAGCAAGAACAAGTATCGAGGGGCGGATGGAAAGAGGTGGCAGAACACGCACCGCAGGAACCGTGTGCCACACGAAATCATTCACGAGCTGCAGCGGGAGCAGGAAGAGGTACAGCCAGACAACGCTATCATCGAATAATCCCATCAGTATCTCCTGTCCTGTCCACGCTCAGGGAGAGGAGACTCACTGGCTATACGGGGCATGGAGAATATAATTCAAGTAGACAAGGGAGAAATGTGCAAGTCAGCTCTTGTAACGAGGGAAAAAGAAGCGGGCGGCGGCGCACCGAATATGCACCGCGTACACGCTGGGAAGCATCATCATCAGTATCATTCATTACAGTACAAACGGGACTCACAAAGGCAACGGCGTCGTCAGGATATGTTCCAGCACTGCAAACGTTCGTCAGGTTAGCACGCCTCCATCATTACGATAAATCAAAAGTCAAGGAATGGCCACAACAAAAGCGAAGAAAAAGGAAGCAGACAAGGTGAGCAGAAAAAAAAACGCACTCGTCAAGCTAATCTCAAACTGTTGTATCCCCGCCAATATACTCCCCAGGCTCGTGCCCGGTACCGTCCCACGCTCTTCGAGTACGCTGACCCACTCCGAGAGGCAGCGTAGGACCTGTGGTGGCGTCAGTTCGTTTCGTTAGTTCCGCTGTCCGGGGGCCATCGAATTTCCAAAAGGGAAAAGAGGAAGTGAAGAGAGCGCAGATGCCCAACGAGGAAGAAGTCGCGTGAACCAAGACGACACACGCACCTCCTCCGGCAAATTCTCCCCCTTCTCAAACTCCTCCATTGCGCCACGCCCTGTGGGTGGAATCGGCCCCGTCCACGTGCGCATCCTCGACGAGCGGTCCTGTACGCGTGAATTCCAAATCAACATTAAAAGGCAACCGAGAAGTGGGGAAGAGGAACACAACTCACCACCCCCCGCACACGATGCCGACCCCATATCGTCCTATACACAGAATTCATCAGCACCGTCAAAACAACAAAAAGAACGGCAACGAACTTCCTCGCCCCCCACACACCCCTCACCCACGCCCCCACCCCCGTCAGCACGCCCGCAAACGGGATCACGTCCGGGCTCACGCGCCGCAGCACGCCGTCCTCCGGCGCGGGGTTCGACGCGGGGAGTAAAGGCTGGTTGGAGCGAGGTCTGCGAGGCGTGGCCGCTGGCAGGTGTGGAAGAGGGCCGTTTGGTGGCGTGCGTGCTGACTTGAGGTTGCGGTGGATACGCCCGACGTGGAGGTCGAGGTCGAGGTGTTGCTTGCGCTGGATGTCGAGGTCGAAGTTGAGGTGGAGATGCCCGAGCTCGAGCCGGATGCAGCAGCCTGAGCCTGGGCGGGGAGGGAGCAGCCGCACCCGGAGGTGGGGGAACCGCCGACGCGACAGTCGGACGTGGGTTTTTGGGGTCGGTGAACTGTGCAGGATCGAAGAATGAATGTCAGCTTGGAATCAACTGCTTAATCAGAAGAACGAAAACGCACATCATGGCAACGGCCTCACGAGATCATATAGATCCTCGTAGTATATCCCAAGCTCGCCGCGCAGGTGGTGCTTCAGCGACACTTGCGAACCTGGTACGCGCATACGTCAGCATCAGCATCGTCCACACCATCACAGAGACGAAATCAAAGGCCACGTTCGGCGCAAACTCACGCCTCCACCAAATCGAGCTGCCATCCTTTTCTCCGCCATGACCTTGCCCATCTCCTGCGGGGTCCGCACATTACTCACACCAGGCACGTTTGGGGTGAGGCGCGGGGGGACATGGTACCAGATGAGGCGGGCCATGGTGCGGGCGTTGCGGATGACGTCGGTCCAGGCGGTGCGGCCCATCCAGTAGCGGTCGTAGCCGCTCATCGCGCGGTAGGAGATGACGAAGCCGATTACGACTCCTACAGGCGGGTACTACCGTCAGTGACAAGTTGGCATGGAGGAGTGAGGGACGCACCCATAACGGTGGAGCATGACGTTCGGGATCTGGATCATCCTCTCGGTGGCAACGTACACGTAGACGATGGCCGACGCAAAGAGCGTGTGCAGCAGGACCGCGGGCCAGATCTTCCATATCTGCGGGCGGCTTCAATAAATCGGCCTTTCAAATGAATCGAACGTAAAGACGAGAGATTGGTTCAACGACAAGAGTCGGAACTGAAACAGGAAGACCAAGAAAGCCAAGAGAATAAATAGAAAGGCACACACCACGCTTCCCCCGTCCAAACGTCCACTTGAGAAACGCGTAGGTGGGGACCTTGGGGATGAACGGCGGGGCGGCGGGGCGTGCGGCGGGGAGTAGCGGGTGGTTCCCCGTGAAGGAGCGCTTGCCGTTGACTCGGCGGGTGCTCATCGTGTCGGGCGTTGAGTTGTGGAAAGAGAACGCGTCGAGGTGAGCGCGTCAAAGTTGAAGTTGAAGTTGGATTAGACTAGGCCGCGCGAGGGAGCGAGTAAGGCGGGAGAAGAAGAGAAGAGAAGGCAAAGTGACCGGTGACGTGACAAATGTTGCTCATCTGATCTGATGCGATCCACGTTGCAGTCGGAAATGCCCGGACTTGGTAGAATTTGCTTCAAGATCTTCAAGTGCCCGTCCACACCATCGTAAGAAGTGCAACGCATGGTGTCATGCTCGTATCAGATCTGAATCCCGGACCAAAATAATTAGGCGAAGGTAATGGCTCGGACCCGAGTCGAACGGGTGTGGTCCCCCATAAATCTCTGGCTATGAAACAGACACTGGGTGAATGGGCACCGCGGGCAACCGGGTCTTTCCCATTCTGTGAGCGTGTTCAATGCAAGGTATTTCAACAAAGCGAGAGGGAAATATATTCCAACTGGAAGTTCCACGGTCGGAGGGGCTGACGGACCTTTATTCGAGGTTGGGTTGCATTCGTATTTGATGCCTTGTATTGGAGTTGTGCTTTAAAAATAGTTGTCACAAAAAAAGAAAGCCACGGCTCGGGCCCGAGTCGGACGGGCATGGTCCACATACTAAGTTATTCCCACAAGTGCCTGAAGTGCACTGCGCGCAACCGAGCCGTATTCCCTTTAATATGGGCTTGCCAGAGTGTTTTCGGGTGGAGTGTATTTCGAGGTAATAGAAAACATATATCTTCAAGTATCCGAATTTACCTCAGGTTGAATTCGATGCCTCGCTCTGAACGAAAAATCGAGCGGAAACAGCACGCGAGGTGCAGACCAGGAGCGACCAAAAAAAAGTGGGGTTCCCGTGTATGGCTCGGACCCGAGTCGAACGGGCGGTCTATTCAACACTAATACCTGATAACATGATAGACCTTGCCATGCTGATTGCGCGAAATAATGCAGCTTTTGCCAAAGCATCTTTCAAAAAATGGCACTGCATGTTTGCGACATAAATACGTGTTTCGCGGAGCAACTCCGTGAAAAACTCTCCCATCATCCAATCCGCGTCACCCGCAGAAGAACACCCTTTCACCACTCGACAGGACGGGTTGGAGCGTGTTCGCCATACACACACGGACAGAATCGTTTTCCGGGACGGCGAAAGCGAATTTTCCGACTAATTCGCAGATCACTGCCTGCATCTCCAATATTCGACGCGAAAGTCAGCAAAAGTGGCTTATGACCTCAAGCCGGACACTCACGCGAAACGGCCATCTAGGGGAATCAACAGGTGACCTCGTGTCAAATGGATTAGGGCGGAAAATATCTTACCCAAGACAAGTGTGCGGACCGGCTAGGAAGGCCAGACTACAAAATTCATCAACGCTGTATAAATGTCGGATGTTGAGGAAGTCACCGACAGATTAGCGTAAGGGCCAACGGGGGTCTGGGTTCAATATGCTGCCGTCAAGCCAGCGGGATGGCCTAAATTTATCAGCGTCTGCGCGGCATCGTGATTCAAGTCTGCACTAGTGCGTGAACACATCTAGTTAACCCCTCATGCAATTGACGAACCGTTGATAAGATGCAATCCCCCACGATCACGATCTGACCCCTGCTCACAGGGATTTGGGACATTCGTTCGCCTGTTGAGGTGGTGATACTTTCTGACAGCGGAATAACCGTGTCGTCAATGACTATTCGCTCCGTGAATGCTTCTACCGGATAGAACCTCAATGTTCCTGCCAACAAGATTTGAGAACCGTTTCCGAACATGGCAGAGGATTCTCACCTTAATGAAGGCGTTTAATTAAAGGCATTTCGTCGTACGCGCCATTTCGATGACCGGCTTCCCCAAGGCTCGAGTGTATCTCAGCACGAAGCATTTCTTGAAATTTTGGATCTTTCGCAAGTTTCCACAGACCCAATGCAATGGTCTTCGTCTGAGGAAGAAGGAATATTTAGTAATAGGACTTGTCTGTCAGGCTGTGAGATCATTACCGTAGTTTCTTGACCTGCAAACAAAACAAGAGTAAGAAATCAGTATGGCTATGGATGTTGCTGACCCCGCAATCATGATAGTCTGAGTCTGAGTGACGAGTTCTTGGCCAGTGAGTCGGCTATGCATACCATCAGAGTGAACTGGATCCACTGAACGATTCAACGTCATCATTAGTCCAGCAGAATTAGAGCCAACAGAGGAAATATTTTCTCACGGAGCGTTCCAAAAACATCTCCGTTGATATCCACCCCCTGCTGTGCCAAATCCTGTTTTTCCCTAATGACCTGCGCCCCTATTTGTCTCGCGAGGCGGATTGTTTTCCGCGCAGCTTTGAAAGTTTTTGTTGGCAGGTGCATTGCCAACACGTAAAAGCCATTTAGGCAAATACACGCCGATCGCGTCAGCCAGGATCTGGCCCGCAGTTTGAATGGACGAGATGGCCCTGGATCTGTATGAGCCTCGCAGCAGGGAGTTCCAGGAACCTCACAATATCTCGGTGGTCGCGGCCTACATATTCCTCTCTTAGTTCATCCATCGAGTATCAGCAGAAGCACTGGTGTAAATTCTGGAATAATAGTACCTTCAGCTATTGCAGTCATCGTCGCAACAGTAAGAAGAGGCACGATGTCAATCGATTCCCTGCCAGATAACTCCAACTTGTGCGTTATCTGGACCGACAACAAAAGGCTGATGTGAGGGCTGGGAAATCATCTTAACTCACATATCTTACCGCCTGGGCAGCCTTTTGAAAGACTGGCTCGTATCTGTGAATTGCGACAGCGGTAAACGGCCGGATTGAACTTTTTCGAAGGGCGATCGTGTATTTTCCCTATGCAATCGTCAACTCGGTGGCACAAGATGTGCTTAACCTGACCTCTGATTCCCATGAGGTTTCCGTCTCCAAAAACCAGATGAAGTATGGCTTCGAATGTCGGGAGACCGTGAAATGCTGCGTCTTCAAAATATACTGGCACGCGAGAAGATCTGAAACCATAAGGCGGTTTTCCCCGAAGCAGCCTCTTAAACGGTAGACTGGGCCATACGTCTTGAGGCAATTGAACCCGTGGTCACCGTAGGATCGAGGGAGCCTAAGTTGCAGTAAGTTTCCTACAAACGGGCTACCATTGGTACTAAACTCCAAACACGAAAGAT
Source organism: Mycena olivaceomarginata (assembly GCA_029378375.1). Classification (NCBI taxonomy): domain Eukaryota; kingdom Fungi; phylum Basidiomycota; class Agaricomycetes; order Agaricales; family Mycenaceae; genus Mycena; species Mycena olivaceomarginata. The sequence goes on along the minus strand of JARKIC010001779.1, from coordinate 86,264 downwards.
AACGACATACCAAATATCCACGACGAGGATGGCGGGCCTCTGATATGCTTGATAGAGCTTCGGCGGCCGACAATGAACTACCCCACTAGGAACGCAACAACCACACCCCAAGCTATTCCGTAGTTCATGGCACAGTGTACGTGAGGGTTGACAAGCAGCAGGGTGTAACTCGAGCGTTTCAGGGCACCTGGCTTGCCTTTTAACTCTCGCTTCAGGTACTAGAATCCTTTACTGTTATTTTCAGTCTCTTCGGAGATTGGTTTGACTATGCCGACCCAAATGACCGGGTGCCGTGGTTAGATTTTTACACAATCGAAAAGGGAACCTGAGAAACTTGTTCAGCGGCGTCTCGGCACATTGGCAGACGTGCATGTATCTGTCGAAGTACCTCAAGATGCTGGTTCAAGCTTTGCCGAGTCGGCCGTGGATCTGGGTTCAATGTCGTCAAGTGTCCCAGTCCCGGTGGATATCCAATCCCGGTTGCATCATGACCTAAACTAGATCTCAATGTCGTGCAGGAATCAACCATGTTGCCTTTCACATTTCTTCCCAGCGTTAATCATCTACTCTGTTCTTATCCTTTGATAACAAAACTTGTCGTATGCCGGTGTTCCAATCCAGTCCTGGACCCCGGTTTAAGTGTGGTGGACGCTGTGTCAGTGTGCTGATGCGGCCCTGCCACTTCCATTAATCATCCACACGCTGCTAACTACTCGGGCCCGTTGTGCCCTTCTGTCTCTTCCCTTTGCGCTGCCGCATTTTGCCGCACGATTCCACGCTGTTAGCGGACTCGAGGGTCACCTATCCATCGCGACCATTCTCACCTTACCTCGCTCTCGGATTCCCGGCTCGGCGGTTGATTCCTGAATGTCTGTCATTGGATCGACCTCTCTCACAGACGATATGCCCACACTCCTTCTCGGGATTTATCTGCTTTGAACATTTGCCTCCCACGGCCCGGGTGTCATCGTCCAGTCTTATAAATCTCCGCTGCTGGTCTGCCGCCGGTGAATTCCGATCTTCGCAACCATGCGACCCTTCACCTCTCTCTTTGACAGGTTTCGTGCTAACTTTATAATACGGAGCTTCAGGGCTTCTGTCTCGAACTACGTCCAATGCTGAGGTCTTTGGAAACTTAACGCTCGGCCGCTGTACTTGACGTGACAGGGCACACGGAATAGAAAATGAGCGCTGTCCGCCGATAACCAAATATTTGATGTTATCACCGCTTGTTAACGACGGCCCATGTCGCTTCTCAGCCTCCACCATGATTTTGACGGTGAGATTGGACTCCCAGTATTCGGTACACAGTTCTGGACGGGAAAGTCGAAACTGAATAAAACCAAAATAAAACGGACAAAGCAAGATTATGGGTGAGACCCGAGTCCACCGGGCGCGATGTAGTGGTGGTAACAAACCAGAGGAATGATCGGTGATCTCAGCGTTGTTCGTTGCGCGCGCAGCGGGACGCGAGGCGCGTGAATTTACATACGAACCCCGACTTCCCTGAATTGTACATATGGTTCATCTTCCCTTCGGCACGTAACTCCGATTCGACCCCGAAGGCCTGTCAGTTCCGAATGAAAGTGAGTACAGCAAACGAGCCGGACTGTGGGTTGGGGTTACTAAGTTAGATCATACACAGAGAGATCATAATGGCTCAGATCCGAGGTGTGGGCCACGTAAATTTCTGGGTGATGATCACCTGCAGATGCGCACCGCTACTTGCCCGTTACCGAGCCATCTTCCCTTTGCTGCTATCATGAATATACTTCACCCAGTGTCCGAATTTACAAGCTTCCATCATTTCTTGACAACAAATTTGTAAAACAACCTAGAGCTCTGAAATAAATGCGGCATTGACCCATGTTCATCACAAAGACTCAACGAGTTTTTATTTTACTCTTTACTTCGAGGACTCCGATCGCATATGTAAGCACCTTCCTCTTTGGAAGGCAGGGTGGGAACATCGGTCATCAATGTGTCACACGTGACACCGTATTATTATTATTATTACTCGTATATTAATTATTACTTTACTCGTACATTAAGCAGATCCCTCGAAACAGACATGTTTGTAAATTACCCCAACTGTTACCTCAGCTGACCTTATCCAAAAAAAACATTAGACGCCCCGGCGCTTAGCCTATTCAACCTCGCCGATCAACCACTCAATTCCCGTTCAACTTCCGTGCTGTGGAGATCAGATTATTACTCATATCTTGACGAAGGATCTTACAGCCAATGTCAGAACGTTCTGCGCCGACTTTCAGTAACTCAACCAGTTCTGCACTGACTTGGATGAAACCTTGGTAGATCTGTCAGGCTAATTCATACGCAATTAGTGATAGAGAGCAATTTAGAAAATATTATATATTAGGTAATCTCTGCTTTTGGACCATTTTCGTGCCAAATAGCATCTTGCATGTCCAGGACATGTCCCAGTAACCTAATATTTTGGGAGGGACAACATATATACCTGAATAGCCATGTAATAGAGCCAGAATTACCGATATTTTGGTTACAGTCTTTGTAGCTCCATTGGATACATTTAGCAGTTTTGGCATTCAGAAATATTGTAAGAATTGCATTTATATCGAGATTTTATATGATTATGGCTCTATCACATGTACTCTTAGGTATATATGTTGTTCATCTCAAGATACTAGGTCATTGGACATGTCCTGGGCATGCTAGGTGGCATTTGGCACAGAAATGGTCCAAAAACACAGATTACCTAATATATAATATTTCATAAATCGCTCTCTATCACTAATTGCGCATGAATTAGCCTGACAGATCTACCAAGGTTTCATCCAAGTCAGTGCAGACTGGTTGAGTTACTGATAATTCTCTGAAAACATCCCAAAACAGGAAAATTTTGACCGCGCCTTCGGTTCCGACATTGGCTGTAAGCAGATGATGTGAATCAGATTGTTTATGTTTTTATTTTATTTTTATACACCACCTACGCACATTTAATCCCGAGCCTTTGAAGGCTGCAAAGACTTTTCTGGATATCCAGCTGACCTTTAGATCAAACATTAGCTTTTTTCTAGGAAAATGGTTTTCAACCTCGCCAAACTGCCAACGCTCAACTCATGCTGTGGCAGGGCCGAAGAGCCGAGATGTAGATTTTAGGATATTTTACTTTTCATTCTCACTCTCCGAGACATTTGGATTAGTTTATGAGAATTGTTTTGTTTGTCGAGACAGATCAATACATACCACGTGGCATCTACTCTCATCTGGTGTGCCTCTTGTGCAGTCTTGAGCGGTTCAGCAGCCAATCTGGTGGTTCTCGTACTTTCTCTTGTGGCTCTATTACTTGTGCCATCTCCTAATCCATTGTTCTTGGCAGTGGCTGCCACTCATTCACATGTGCTCTGTTTTCCATCACTTTTGTGCTCTAGCGGTACTCTCACACATCCTCACTTTGTGCTCCTGAGAAGGTAAATGGGTAGAATGAGATGTTGATGAGATGTTCCCTTCCACTCCTTCCAAGAAACACACGCACAATTCGGAACCTGCGATGGATGCAGATGTCATTGATGACTTCAAAGCTTTTCAGTCTCCTTCCAAGAAGTCTCGCGCTTAATTCAATATCTCTGCTCAATGATCGCACTCTTCTAATCCTAGTAATTCATAGTTGCAATAGCGTACATAGTTTCTCGTTAAGTTGCATACTCTAAAATTGAGTTATGTTTTACATGAGTTTGTGATCCGGCTCAAACAAGGTAGCGGGCCTTGCCGCTCGTCGGTCTTACCAGCTTTATTGTATCAGAATTTGAGCTCAGGTGCGAGGTAGAAAACTCTTCTACACTGTCCACAGTGATGGGTGCAGGAGTTCCAAGGCCAGGGTCACCTGAGTGGGAGGAATTTCCCCACGTGAATGAAGCTGGGAGGTTGTGACAACAGCCATTCCCCCATGGGCCATAATCTACTCAAGTGTCTGCTTGTGTAATGAATGGATCGCTCCGGGGACAAGAACCTGAAGTCAAGTTTAATTATGTCAAATTGAGAGAAAAAGTAATGTACCTTAGAAATTCTGATCAGAGAGCGAGAAGAAGATACATTGACCCGCTTTGTATGGCCCTCGTCATCTATAGCTGCATCAAGATATCCATATGGTTGCATATAATAGAGCCCTCAGCAACTGGCTTGCATGCTTGTACAAGTGTCACCAGCTGGCCATGAGTTCTCGCCTGAATTGGTTGGAGCGGAAGTCCGACTGAATCAAGACTGGAAAGAGAGATATAAATGCTCCACAGACAGTCGAGTTCAGTGAACAAAAATTCTGAAGTCGGGAGGACCCAAGGGGAGGACTCGGAAGAGATTTGGGGAACAGTGAAACACTTCTGAAGAACAATACCAGCCAAATCGTGGAGTGAAACTGTGGAAGTGACCAGGAGACCTTTCAACTTCGCATATTGCCCAGGTCAAGTAGTAGTGGATTGTTACCCGCAAAAGTCTTCTCAATCTCGGAGATACCAAATGCTTGAGAGATTGTTGAAGGGTCTGCCGAATTTCATGGCCAACCTTTATAATGGACATGTTTGTCAAAATTGCGCGAAGGGATGGCAAGATATCGCTGGGTGAAGTCAGACCAGAAACCTATTTTTTAACCAGTCAGTGTGATACTGATAATTCAAATGTGACCGCACTTTGAAGCTATAACTTTTATTCCTAGTTCTGCACTGGATCACATGTAGATGGGGTGTTGCACCGGAGCGATGCTCTGCTTTGATAGCAAGTGCAATCAGGTAGAGCTGTGACTGAGAACTATGGTCCCAGAAATCCTGCAGAATCTCGTGTGCTGCTGCCTCAATTTCCATTGAGTCAGAGATTGAAACAGTTGGAATGTCAAGGCTCATCTGGAAATGAGGATAATCTGTCCAATCGGTGACTGGGACAACATTCTTTGCCAATGCAGTGTTGATTGACTCATGAAAGGATCGTTCAAACTGCTCTGGAGATGAGCTTGATTCACAAAGGAAAGCCACAATACACACCTTGAGGCGAATCTGTGTATAAAATTTGGGTCGGTGGGTTCTGTGAGTCTTGGAGTCCCTGCTGGATCCCTGCAAACATGTCTTTGACAAACTCAAGTGATTTTGTGAGGGTCAGCGAGTGGCCACGGACTTCTTCAAACTCATTGATAACAGTGTAAGCTGCAGTGAAGATTTGTTCCCTCTTGACACCACCCATATGTTTGAGGACCTAGTAAAAATAAATTGGTTGAACAATATAACAAATAATGGTTTGACCTACATCAAAGGTATGATCAGCCTTGGCCACTGTCAAAGGCTTGTTGCAATGTCGTGCTCAATAAAATTTGATGGGCAGAAATAACATCGGTGAAGAGTCCTTTGAGATATGGAATGGAGGGAGGCGAGCCAGCATATCCATTGGGATCATCAAATGCAGAGTATTGTTTGAGCCCAACCGGACCATAGAAATTGGTTGCCGCAGTGTACATCAATTCACCGTCGACATGAGAAAAGGTGCTGTATTTCGGAAACCATTTCAGAAAATGGTGGCAGGTCCCATTCGGGTTGAAAAAGTGTTGCGCATAAGTCGCATCATTAATTTTGAGATCGCGCCTCGGGCAGAGATGTATGCTGGGGATATTTAATTCATTGTTTGTGCAAAAAAGAAGGCACAGATATCGACTAGGAGAGCCAGGCAGTAGATATGACAACCAGATACAAACTCTGCGCAAATAGAGCTGTGTTGGATCTAGGCCGGTAATGACACTGTTGTGAAGTGGCAAAGACAGGATGACGAGGTCTGTGGAAGAAATCGCCCCGCAGATAGCAAAGAGGTTGGCCATGACTGTCTATCTCCTGGTCAATTTCTTGCTTCATCAACACAAGTTGCTTATGAAGCTCAGACTTGTCAACAACCTCTGCTGCTTGAGTTTCTGCCACAAGCACCTCAGAACTTGGCTCCATGGAATCCAATGCCTCGTTGACAAGACTTTCATTGATGACTGTATTACCAGCAGCAATATCACCATGCTCGTCATTGTTGGCAAGAAAATTAAGATCCGAGTTGAGTTGGGCCCAGTCATTTGGCAATATTCCTGTATGTGCTATTAGTGTATATCAGTAAAATGTTGAAAATGAAGCATCTGATTTTCGTACAATGAGCTGTTGCTGCCGGTGCATCATTCCGGGCATAAAATGCAGTTCTAGTTCCGGGATGAGAAGGTCCAGCAGAGCTTCCAGAACCCTAACTCTGAGCAGCAGCTGTTGGGGCATCAAGTAGTGGTGCTGGTTGGTTGGTATTATATGGTCGAAAGAAAGCCGCCGGCGCAACATTAGGGTCGGGTCGATGACGTGAAGACCATCGCAGCGGCTGGCTGAGAACTCTTGATGGCTGGCTGATCTTGCATGCTTTATTCGGGTTGGGTGGCCTCCCCGCTCCCACTCTCTCTCCTCCGTGACCGTTGCCCTTTCCTTTTGTCTTCTTGCTCTTCATGTGTGTGTAGAAGGTAGAGAAGCAGCGACGTGGATTGACAGGACGTGAGAGAAATGACAAGATCCGAGAAATCATGATAACAGTCAAGATAAATGACAAATATTGACCGGAACAACAATATATCACAAGGATCAACTAGGATCAATCAAGTATGCCTTTTTGGGACATAGTTTCTCCACACGAATGATTAATGAGCCTAAGTATCTGCCATTCATTGACACACAGGAGCTGCGTACCATGCGTTGCATAGCATTATTTATGGACTAATTACTCACCGATGTCACGATTATGGTACTTTCTCACTGACCCTGCTGTGCTGGAGCTGCGTATCCATCTTGTCTTTCACCATGCCACCCCGTAGCAAGGCCCGTTGCAAAAAGATACTCAGTGCAATATCGCACTCGCCTCCACCTAATCTCGTCAATCCTCCCTCTCAGGCTCTCCCACCGGAGGTTCTACTTCCAGCGGCACCGGATACACCTACTGGTGCGAGAGTCGACAGTCAGGGATCGGCTCAAGAGAACGTCTTTACTGTCCGACCACAGCCTGCGATTCCGTCCGATATCAGCACCGAGCCAGTTACGAGCACTCCCGTAACCACACCCAATACCCCGCCGGGTTCCCCTGCATCGCGGAGCAAATTTCCATTCACAGGCGGGAAATCTAGAAAAGACCCTACGGTCGTTGTAGATAACATCGCCCTGGTGGTCGATGTGGCCGAGAAACTCGCAGGTTTCGTGCAGACGATCCGTTCATTGGTCCGGCTGCCGGATTCTTAGCACAAATTGTCAATGTGTACAAGGTACGTTGGCATAGCAAATAATCACCTTTGAGACCATTTATCTCCGTCCAGGAAGTAAAGGGTACAAAAGACAAGCGTCAAGTCCTTGTCGCTCGCCTAACAGATATCGCAAGTGACCTCTGTAATACTATATTGCGGATGGAGGCAACAAACCATGTTGACCTTCTCACACGTCTGAAGCCGGACGTCGAAACATACGCCAGGTTCGTTAATCGTCTCGCTTATCACGTCGAGTCTCACTCAATGAACTCCTACAGTCTCCTCGAGAAGGCTTATATGTTCATCTCAGAGTACGATAACATGGGGACCCTGCGAAGAACAACAGCCCGTGACCAGCTTGGAAGTGAATTCGGTGCCCTGCAACAAGAACTCGATTCATTCGGAACCAGGTTCAGGGTATGTATCGGAAACATCAAACTTGCCTTCGCTTCGTGTTGATGAGGCCGCGCTTTTAGAACAACCGGCTGGTGGATCTCACGCTTCAACAACGTGCAATGCAGGAGTCATTGGATAACATTCACGATATAGCGTCAGTATGATTTTGTTTTATTATTCTCTTTGAGCATGGTGTGTCATTGGTGATGGCTTACTGGCCCATAGCACTGGAGAGAAACTCGAAAAATGGTTAGGGCCCACCGCCAAACATGATACAAAAGCAGCATCAACTACGGAAGCTTCGTAGAGAAGGCACTGGGATCTGGCTTCCCGATTGCGCTGAGTTCATCGAATGGCAGGACAATGCAGGAGCACTTTGGATTCAAGGTCCTTGTAAGTGTCCGAGCTATTAACCGATTCTGACTCTGACTGGAGATTAGCGGGTAGCGGGAAGAGTGTTCTCAGGTAACTTTTTAATCCCTTCTCCACGTACTGTCTTCTCACGAGATTGGAATGAATAGCTCCACCGTGATAACTAAACTTACGGCTGATCAACGGTTATTCCAGGAGCACGGAAACTCCTCTGCCATCGCCTTCTTCTACTTTGATTTCAAACAGCAGGACGCCCAGGCCGTGGAAAGTGCGCTTAGGCGTATCATTCTACAGCTTTCAGCGCAATCGCCCGATGGTTACCGAGCTCTCAACAAGCACTACACGTTGTCGAAGGGTCAGACTCCTCCAACGTATCAGGATCTTCAGCAGGTCCTCCGCGAGTTACTCTCGGGACTCAAGCGCACCTACATCATCCTCGATGCACTCGACGAATGCGAGGATGGCGAGATCACCCAGCTGTTGCACCTCGTTTCCGAGCTGCGTGGATGGACCAAAACCCCATTGCATCTCTTCCTGACCAGTCAACCTCGTGCTTTCTTCTCAGACTTCTGGGACATGAACCACCATATCTATCTAAGAGCTAGCATCACAGAGCACGATATAAGACTTTTCGTTCGCAGTGAACTCCGCGACAACCGCAAGCTGAAAACTTGGGCTGCACGCGCAGACGCAGTCATCGATCGGGTTGTGCTCAAGAGCAACGGAATGTGAGTGGGCGAGCTTCGAGATATTTGATTTACTCATTGCCAGGTGTAGGTTTCGCTTGGCTGCATGTCTCCTGCTTGAGCTTTCTCGCTGTAAACGACAAAACGAACTGGACAAAACACTTGCAGATCTGCCAAATGACCTGGTTGGGATCTATGACCGTTTACTGCAGGCCATTCGACCCGAGGATTTTGTCTATGTTGCAGCAGTCTTTCGTTGGCTCGTTTTCTCAATGGATCATTCATTCTGCCTCCGTTCTTCCCCGGATGGCTGACTCTGCCTATGCTCGCGGACGCTGTTGCGTTCGACTTTTCCGACCCGGCCCATCTCAGATATGACCCGAGTCTGCGCAACGACAATGCCAACGCAATTCCCGAGTGGCTAGACGGTCTAACTGTTATCGTCGGTGGTAGTGGCGGGGAACAGAGTCTCGCACTGGCCCATGCATCGGTTCGGGATTACATCATATCCCCACAGTTTTACCAGAAATTCGACTTTGATCTCAGCTCGGGCCCCTCGCACACCTGCATGGCGCAGTCATGTATCGCTTATCTTCTCCACTTCAGCGACCATCCACTTAATTCATCAACCTTCCCCAACTATCCGTGGGCGTTTTATGCAGCACAGAATTGGCATTACCATATGCTGCGTTGCCATGACCCGACCATTATATTCGCCGATCTACTGCGCCTTCTGGAGAGTGGGAGCAGACAATGTGTTGCTTTGAATAACCTACGCATCCACAATCGTTGGAACCATTATGCCCTCAAATGTTTCTCCAGAGCACCACCGCCCCTGTACATGTATTCCGAAGAAGGATACACAGAGATCGTGCGTCTTTTACTAGCACACGGTGCTCAGATCAATTTGCAAGCTGGGAAGTATGGAACTGCGTTGCAAGCCGCGTGTGCCAAGGGCCACATGGATGTTATCCGTCTCCTGCTGGAAAATGGCGCCGACGTGCATACGCCAGGAGGATATTATGGCAATGCATTACAGGCCGCGGCTCATGAAGGTACAACAGAAAATATCCAAATCCTGCTGACATATGGCGCCGAAGTCAATGTGCAGGGCGGACATTATGGAAATGCTTTGCAGGCCGCTTCGAGTCAAGGTTCCCCCAATAATGTGCATCTACTGCTAGGACGCGGCGCCGAAGTCAATGCACAGGGCGGGGAGTACGAAAATGCTCTGAGGGCCGCATGCTATCATGGACGCACCGAGGCTGCGCGTATTCTGCTGGCGAAGGGGGCGGACGTCAATGCACAAGGAGGAAAATACGAGACTGCACTGCAGGCTGCGTCCAGTGAAGGTAGACCAGAGGACGTACAGCTTCTGCTGGAATACGGTGCCGATGTCAATGCACAGGGAGGGCATTGGGGAACTGCGTTGCAGGCCGCAACCTACCACGGCAACACCGAGGTTGCGCGTGTTCTGCTTGCGAGCGGTGCCGAGGTCAATGCTCAAGGGGGCGAGTACGGAACTGCCTTACAGGCGGCATTTTGCGCCAAAGATAACGTGAGTGACCCAACCCATACGATGGCGTAGCTGTCATGAGCAAGTGTCGGATAACGCTGACACGGGTTGCAGGATCTAATGAGGCATGCCAACCCCGGTGCCCATGATTTGCTCAGGCTACTTGGTGTCGATTCTTTTACAGCCGCTTCCACGTACAGGCCCTACGCCATGGACATGGCCCGGCTTTTGTTGACAAATGGGGCAAACGTCAATGTGCAGGGCGGAAAGTTTGGCAACGCGTTGCAGGCAGCGTCTAGCGAGGGCGAGAACGAGGTTGTGCAGCTGCTCCTTGAGAGTGGCGCAGATGTCAATGCACAAGGTGGAGAATACGGAAACGCATTACGGGCCGCGACAAGGAAAGGTCGCACAGAGATTGTCACCCTTTTGCGGGATAAAGGTGCCGTGTTCGGTTCTGCACCACCACTGGACCCAGAGCCTCGTATGATTATCAATGCTCAATTCTTAATCCAACTGGGAACTTAATCTCATCTGACTTGACGTCGTTGTAGTATGTACCAATCACTCGGATTGTGTAGCTATGAAAATCATGCTATGACAATTTTGTCCAGATGGTGTGCAGATTATTTCGATAGAGTTATTTTGGAGCCATTCTTAAACAGCCAACGTACTGTACTTTTTCATTCAAATCGTCAGTCACGCGTCACGCACCCCTCTGTCGATCACGAAATTTGGTCGGGGTCACGCGTCACCCGGGCCTTTGTCGAACCTTCAAGCGGTCACATAGGCCTCTAAACCGCCTAAAAACTGCAAAAAAGACAAAATTTTCAGTTCAAATGTCGAATTTCTCGGGGTGTCACGCAGAATTTCGGCGGCTGCCGAAATGTCGAATAGGTAAAATGAGTCACGCGTCACACCCCCTATCGATTTGAACGAAAAAGTACAGTACTCGCCAAAATCTCCCGACTCCCGAGTCCAGCGACTTCACAATGTTCACTTGCTCGATGGTCCATCATTTATGATTCTCAAGCATCATTTGCACATCTTTGTTCTGAGTGCTGATGGGATCACATCGGCACCTTGCATCAAATCATCGGGTTGGACCCGCAGCCGCCATCTAGTCTCTGCAAATTGACGACGATACAAAGATGACGATTCTCCAGCTTTAAAGAGAGACTCTCCTTCCTCCCTCCCTCTACAAATCTCTCCCCTCGCAGAACATGACCACTCTCGCCGACATCATCGCTGCCAACGCCGCCTGGGCGCCTGCCTACACCCCCGTCGGCATCTTCGTCGGCGGCACCTCTGGCATCGGGCAGGGAATCGCAGAAGCCTTCACGCGGCACACCCACAGCCGCGCCCACATCGTCCTCGTTGGCCGTAACGAAGCCGCCGCGCGCGCTATCCTTGCGCGTCTCCCTGCCCCTGCCTCAGGAGAAGTGTACACCCGCGAATTCATCTCCTGCGATCTCGCCCTCGTCGCGAACGCTAAACGCACGAGTGCCCAGCTCGCCGCGCGATTCCCCCGGGTCAATATTGTGTTCCTCACGGCCGGCGCCATCTCCCTCAAGGGCTTCGACCCCACCTCCGAAAAGATCGACCGCCAGATGGCGTCGCTCTACTACTCCAAATGGGCCTTCATCGACGGAATCCTCTCCTCCCTGCGCACGGCGAAACAGGCAGGGGAGGACGCCAGGGTGGCGGCGGTGCACACTGCGGGGCGGGGCATACCCATTGATTTGGAGGATTTGGGCTGGAGAAGGGGTTGCAGAGGGGTGTGAGGGGCGCGAGGAGCCTGGTGGGGCAACTGGTGAGTTATCAGGATTTGATGGCGGAGGTGCGCTCTTTCTCTCCCCTTCTTCTTTCCTCCCTTCCATCCTCATATACCTATGTGATGTTTAGGCCTTCGGCGCCCACGATCCCACCCTCACATTCACACACACCTTCCCCGGCTCCGTCGACACGCCCGTCCTCCGCGCCTCGCCTTCCCTCGCGCTGCGTATCGCCCACTACGTCCGCCTTGTGCTCCGCATACGCGGCGAGATGAGCATCGAGGAGTGTGGAGAAAGGCAGTTGTGGGGGTTGTTACAGGTACGTGTTTGTGTCTTCTCTGCTCTTTCACGAACTTTGTTTCTCCCTTCTCGTTCGCTCGAGCGTACCACGCCTCCTTTGCGTTTCCGTTGTTTCTTTCGTGAATCAAACTTTCTTTCCTTCCACCCTCGGCCATCTCACTTACCGCCCCCATCCCTTCCCTTCTGGCACGTCAATCTTTTCCAAAACTTGTTTTCCTCTTACCCTGAGCTCGCGTGCACGCGCACGTCTCTTTCTCCTGGCCGTTTGCTTTATTGTTATATATCCGTGTCTTTTTCCGCGCTCGCCGTTCTTGCCTGCGATTGTATTGTTCCCTCCTTCTCCGCGTTTGATTTCCCGTACTTCCTTTCCTTCCTCCACGTTACCAAATCTTCCATTTGTTTCCCTCCCTCCCCTGCCTTCCTGCTTTCCCTCGCGGCTCTAATTTTTCCCTCCGTGTCTCCCTTTCATTTCGAATTATCCCTCTTGTTGCACCTGCGAAGTACATTCCCACACCTTCTCTTTATTCTACCCATCCGTCCAGGCGCGCGCTATTCCCCAGCTTTGATCCACTCCCTTCTGAAGTATTCTTCGTTCTTGCCATTTTGTTTTGTTCCGGCTTGGAATAAGCTCCAGCTGGCATCTCTTGTCTGACGTCCCTCCCCCCCCTCACTTGCATTCCATCCCACTTCCCTCCGCAGTTTGGCCGATAACTGATTCGACTCCATTCTAAAGGCCCCTCCCGGCGGCTCGCGCACGGGCGGCGACGGCGCATCCCTCCCCGCGGCCGGCGCGGGCGACCCCACATGGGCCGAGGCGAGGGAGAAGCTGTGGGTGTTTAGTGAGGGGGTGGTGGGTGGCGTGGGGATTTCATGTGTGAGTTGTGCTTTGGAGATGGAAGGCGAGAGATGGGGAGGGGAGGCGAGGCGAGGAGTCGTGTAATCGTACGCATCTTCTCCCACCTTACCTCTTTATTTCATTGGATCCCGGGCTCTACATGTGTTGCAACGATTGAGCTCGAGCGCTGGTCTCCGGCGTCTTCGCTGTGCGTTCGTGGTGTCTCGAATCCATGATTATGAGCCACCGAAACACCCATTGGCTACAAATTAAACATCCAGCCCCCAGTCGGCTCCTGTGATTTCCCATATTTTGTATTGAGAACAATGTGATCTCGCGGTGGAAATCCAAACGCCGGGGTATGATTGTCCACCCTCCCATTTTGAATGTCTTCTTGCCCGGGAACTAACAGTGGAATTATGCACTTGGTCAACTTGAAGTCTGACGAGGTTCTTCTGCACCAGCGGAACTTGAACCTCATCCACGAGGACTTTCGATTTGGATTCAAACCCGGTTTTGGAGAGCTCGGCCGGAATGTTATGAATGAACATCGCATGGATCATGTCTTTGTGCGCTGAGGAGAAGCACACTACCTGCTCAATTTACAGTCGGTAAGGTTGGTTACGGGTGCAACCGCGAGTACCGCAAGGCCAACCCGCACCCGTACCCGCCAAAATCGTACCCGGGGCGGGTCGGGTATGAAACCCGTACGGGTAAACCCGCAGTTCCTCAACCACGCGGGTTCTCCAACCCGTCAGCTTTGCCTGCGTAAATCAGGCAGAAAATCAGTATATTCTATGCTGGTGAATGCAACATGACTACTTCTCCACACCCAACGTCGTTGTCACTGTACAGCTCAATTATCTCGGATGGCTTGCACTTCAACTTGGCTGGTGTCAACCAATTCCTTGATGTAAAGCAGGTTTTCTGGTCTGAGGAGCCCAGGCATATGTGACGTTGAAACGAAGGGCCTGGCATAGGGTTGCGAGTGAGATGGAGCAGGCGATGGCCATGCGAGAAGACGTGTTCGACCGCAAGGAACAAAAACCGCGGGTTCACGGGTCGGGTGGACAGGTTTTACGCAAGACCAACAAGTCCTTGTCTTTGTTTGTCAGTCCCTGACGTAGCCATTAAGTATATGAAGTTCACTGACAGTATGCGGCGATAGTCTCTTTCCTAGCCATTATACCTCCGGCGAAATTGCTTGCCTTTGCTACAGATGAGCTGTCTCTGCGCGTTGGCCAAACACTTACTGGGCTTCTCAATGCTACCCTTGTATGTTCATATTGCCTTGAATTACCGTGACACACTCTCACGCACATGCACTGGGCAATGCGTGTGTGCTCACCTTCATTTATTTCTTATCCTACTCGGAGCTACTGCCGGGGGATGGTAGAATCCTCCCAGCAATATTACAACTGATTCTCATTTGATGGACACTTTTCGAGGATAGTATTTGTGTACTATCATAAGTAGAGCTCACTATGCGGAATTGGTCCGACCCCTGTCTGTGAGCCCACAACATATGCGAGAACTAGGTTAATCAGCACAGTATTCACTATGCTACCGCTATTCTAGTGAAAACCATAACTTTTTTGAAACAATCTCATTATGTAATTACATCGAAAAAGCCGATATTCCATCCCCTGCAGATTTTCAGTGCGATTCCAACGCACCTACTCCCGAAGTAATCCAATCAAAACTGAGGCCGCGGCAGCTGTTCTAGCCAAAACTGTCCAAAAAAAAAATGGCCCGCACCTTATATACCGCAAATAGCTGTAACGTTGTTCTTCCGAAATGCACTTAGTTCAATCGAGATTCGCTTTCTTGACCGTTCATGTCTCTTGCGTCGCATACTGTACGCTCTTGGACTCAAATTTGGAGGATTCCTATAGAACAACTCGCTGATCGCTGGTTGGAAATTTCGAACAACACATGCATTTCTGATGGTGTATATATGCCTCCCAGCCAATGGAATTCCAAAATGTTGTCTTTGATGTCGGTCAACCCATCTTAGATGACGTCTGTGAAATAATGTCCCCGGTCTCCGCCTCTTTGGCTCGGTGGTGCGAGAAGTTACAAACTGAAGGGAAATTAACATTTCGTATTCTGTAGCCCCATGTTTGCGCTCTTTTGAACTACATGATGTAATAGACTCCATGACCTTAGCTCGAACCACCCTCACATCTAGATATAACTGCATCTGCAGCTATCCACCAAAGCCCGTTATCTTTGAAGTTTGAGGTTGAGCTGACATTGTGGAAGCCTCGTGCTACTGAATTGAAGGCGCCGTGATCATCATTTTTCTAAAAGACTTTGCGCGTCCGCGTCATCTATGGAAGAAAATATTTTTGGGCGTGTTTGAGCACCGTGTCTAGATAAGAGTCCGAATCTCTAAGAATCACTCTAGACTGGTGTAAGTCCGTCGATTTGATAGTCAGGTCAAGCACATCTCTGTCGAACTCTGACGCGTAAATAAAATCATTCAGGAGCACCTGAACTCTCGACTTCGGAAGCGATGCAAAACGTCTGCAGCTCTGAGCTGGAACCCAGTCTTTCTGACTTTAAACTTGTCCACTGCTCATTCCGAGAAGATTCCGAGCACAGAAAACAGGTGTGCAAAATGGTCCCGAACTTATTGGATTTTGCATCATCACGGCCATCAAAGAACCCTGCCGCGAAGATCCCGCAGTGATGGCTATGACGAGCCACCCACAATCCAACATCTGGAAAATACCCCATGTCTATGGCGGTCTGTACAGACCAAATAGACCCATAGACTCCCCCCCTGTCTTTGCTAGACCGCGATGGACACAGGGTCTCTATAAGTGATCAGATTCTCAGAAAACCTGGTCGTCGCTTGATTTGAACCTGCGTGGGGCCGGAATGATTTGAAATCGCAACATACAATACAATTAGAAACGAAAAAAGTGGATAGCCTAAGTTGCTCTCCCCAGTGAAGAACAACACGGGGAATTAAACAAATCAGCTCACTGCAGGTTTTCAGAGATACAAAAGGGAAGTTAGCAAAAGAGAAACAGTTACTCACTGCCGATCAACCAAGAATAATCAGAGCTGGACTCTGAAAAGGAGGCACAGGGAAACGATAGCAAGAGCAGATAATCGAGGACAACTTGAGCTGAATGTTTCGATCTTGAATTTGATTCATCTGGAGAGATGCACCAGCCAGAAACGACGGAAGGATATAGGAAGGTGTGAATTTGAATCATAATTTGTTGCCAGCCAGAGTGAAGAACGGAAACGCAAGAAAATCACAAATCTTGACATAAATGAAACTGCAAGATAGGTCGCAGGCCGGAGCAATTGCAAGCAACTCGGGTTGCAGAGATTCAAGACTGAGAGGAAAAGCAATCAAGGGCCAGAAAGTAGGAGACACGCCACAGCTAGCACGAGATTCAGCATTGAGAGCAGTGACAGTTGCGGTTGTAGCCATATGGATTTTGAGAACAGCTGAGTAGATGCCTGGGGTTGAAGTAATAGTTTGAGTTGAACCCAAATAGAGGACCATTCCGCGGGACAGCTCCAGAGATCAGACCAAAAATGAAAAATAAGTTCAAGGAGGGAAGTGGGTGGAGGGGTTCTCTCGTTATTCACGCTGTTTTTATATGTGAAAAATCATCTGCCGGGGGGATACGTGGCCCCCCCGGCCTGATGGATAGAACCATATTAACGACTTGCGATCGACTGCATCCTGTCCAGAAAAAGCTGTGCACGGGTCAGCTGTTGGACCGCAAATCAAAGGCAGTGCTGAAGAGCGGAGAGGGTATAAGACAGAAGGCTCTTCTGATACTCCCAGTCTCAGCCGCAATTTACGTGCGACTGATGGTTTACGTGAACCCGAGATTGCCGTATCAAGCGGCAGTCTCAGCCACCGGCCTCATATGGGAAGAATCAGGTGATACACTGATTCTTATCGGGCCTGCGGCCGAGACTTGCCGCTGACACGGCATCTTCGGATGTACGTAATCCGGCACTGATTAACCGTTCTTTAACGAAATGCCTCCTCGGCTGTGCTGTTACCCCATGTAGCTACCTCCATTGGCTCCTCCTCTGCTCAAATAACAGCGCATCTCCCCATTTGCATTGGCACTGGGTTTTTCAAAGCCCTCTTGCTGTCACTACGGCCTGTGCAAATCTTGCCGCTGCACTTATTCCCGTTCAGGCCACATTTTCCGATTCTGCCGACCTCCGGAATGACTGTGAACTGTCGACAACTCGACAGATTGGGACGTTCAGGCTACAGAGGCAAGTCCCTGAATTGCCGATGTACATAAATTGCTTTATTTGCGTTCAAATACCCACTACGCCGCAGGATGACAGATCTTTGTCACACTGCGGCCACCTATGGCCTTTGCGCGTATAAAGAGACAGGCATCCTTTCATCACCCCACTTTCCCTTTTGACTTTTGGTGCATTCTGTGGCCTGGTTAAATCTCTGTGCTCAACACCCTCAGCCTAAATTAATGGTCTTTCGTTGTTTAGCTTCGGTCTTTGCTTAGGCGTCACGGCAATTCCATTCTTGAACCAATCTGCCTCCCAATTGCGGCTTGAACCTCAGTCTTTGGTTCTGTCTTTCATCGCGTGGCTGGGCTATTTTCTTGGGCGCCATTGGATGACCTAGTGTTGCCTCTTTGAATTCAGTCTTTGGCGAGGAACTCATGCAACTAGACATATGAACCAATGCCAGTCCACGATCCCAACGCCGTCGAAAGAACAATGTCTCGAGCAAAATTTATATTGACTATGCAGGGCTGATTGCTGTGGCTTTTAGAGAACAAAACCCTGGATTTACCGATGATAAATGGCATTCGTGCGGTCCATCGGTTTCTGACGCTCTTTCTTAAGCCGAAAAAAATCTTTCCTTCAGAGTTGGGCTGAGAGTTTTATGCCAGAGTCCCCTCAATGGCCAGAGGTCAGCTAATCCACCTCCTGCTGTTCCATAATTTCCTCGGTCATATTCCATACACGATGTACGCTGCTTGCAATAAATATATTTCTTATTTTCGAAGTTTGCCTCGCTTACCGGAGCGAAGCGGAGGTCTATCTTGCTGTAACTTGATTTATGCCAGTGGTCTGGGTGTTAGTCGCTAGCGAGGATGAATTAATTTCTGAATACCCGTATTTGTCCTTGAGCGACTCCAATATGATAGCTTCCAGTCTGTACTTCTGCCGGAGCGAAGCGAAGGCATGTCTTGTACTTTGAGTATCGGTCGAAATATCAGTCACACATAAACTCTGGCTGAAATGGGGAATATTGGAAGGCCTGGAATTGTTTCTGGTATTCACCATACAGGTTGCTGATTCAGTCCGACTCATCTGCCACATATCAGGTAGACTTTCCGCTTCTCTTGTTCTTGTTCATATACTAACCGTATCAGCAGCATCTTCAGGGTTGCCGGTACATCACATTTTTCGGAGTGAAATAAAATTATACTGAATGGCCTATGCACTACACTCAAACACTGTGAATCGAATTCACCCAGTTCCGAGGCAAACGAACAAGAATTGAGGGAGCTAGAGGGAAAAGACAAAAAGCTATCGAAATGCGACCCAAAATGGAAAAAGAAAACACCGAGATCGGACTTTTCGGATGATCGTTTCCGTCGGATCTCAATATCTTAAATTTGATTCACTGGCCGTTTAACTCGATTCGGCTTTATTCCCGGGAGGAATAAACTTGAATCGCCGTGCCAGCATTCATATCCACTTGATTCCTTTATTTCCCCCTTTTTTTTTTTTGCTCACTGGAGCCGGCGGATCGCGAAAAAAACCTTGAATTCGGGTGCAGGTAAGTCTAACAAGCACGCTCTCTTTCTCCCTCTTTTTTCCTCCCTTCTCAACTTGAAAAGCTTGAATTCAACGCTGTAAACAATAGGCATAAACCATAAGCCGCCTTGTCTTGTCACTCTGGTCCTCGGCCTCCACTGGCCGTGCCTGTTTCGTAAATCCGGAACGATTCTTAGAATAATGAGGTAATCGGGGTCAGCTGGAAACTGCTGGAAATAAAGCAGCCCCGCACCTTTCGGCACTAGGAGACAAAAACGTCAGGCAGTGAGAAAAGGAAGAATACAAACAGGTGCAATCCGGGCACCTGATTATTAACGATGCATACATTATGGAGGAGCTCTCCCCACACTTCCATGGCAATCTCGCTGTCTCAATACGGTCTTGTCGCCATTGTTGCATGCGCCGTCTGGTCGATTTTTCGACGTTTCGCTGCGTTCGGAACCCTTCGGAACATTCCCGGACCCCCATCCTACTCGATTCTGACTGGTATCTTACTATCTGCTATCTACTATATCGCTGCCTCTCTCACAAGTCTGTGACAGGCAACCTATCGGCTTTGTTCGACTCGACGGCTGGGAGTTTCACAAGACACTCGAGGAGCACTATGGCCAAGTGGTGAAGCTTCTTGGACTACTCGGTGTTGGTGACCATCTTCCTGGCCGAACAATTTGAAAGCTAACCAATCATATTCATTCAGACACCACATCTCTTCGTCTTTGACCCAACAGCGCTACACAGCATCCTCATGCAGGATGCAGATGCGTACGAGGAGACCCGTGTTTACCAAAGGTTCGGCTTTCTTCGATGTTGGATTCGCGTAAATTCAAACTGTATGAACTAGTCTTTACGGTCTTCTTTGGGGTCCCGGCTTATTTGCTTGTGGGGGGGAGGACCATTATAGATACCGCAAGATCTCGATGCCTGCGTTTGCGGCCACGAAGATCCGCGAGATGATTCCCATTTTCTATGAAGTTGTGGAAAAGGTAGGTCGCTCTCCCGTTCCACCAACACAGTCCTGGAAGCAAAAGTAGGCCCGAGATAATTTGATCTCCCCGCATCTTATCAATGGCCCGAAAACGGTCGGTCGACAATACACAGTTCAGAAACAGTCATTGATTTTTAACCAGCTGGACTTGAGCAGTATTCTCAATCGAACGTCGCTGGAGATCATAGGACGCGCTGGCATTGCCTACTCTTTCGATCCGATGATCCCAGGAGAAGAGCCGCATGATAAATACGCGAATACGATAAAGGAGCTCCTGTGCGGTGCACTACGGAATGAATCCATATATGCATCCTGACCAACATCCATAGTCCTGCCGTATTCAAGATGGGACTGCTCTTTCCTTTGTTGCCATACGCGACGAAGATCGGATCCTCCGCATTCAGGCGATCCATAGTAGACATTATACCGTGGAAGACGCTACACCGCGCCAGGGACATAGTTGACGAGATGCACAGCACCACGTTGGACTTGATCTTGTCAAAGAAAGCGGGTTGTGGCCCGAGGGCAATTGGATATGGCGGATGACGCTAAAGACATCATGAGTCTTCTGCGTGCGCTCAATTCACTGACCCAGTAGCTATGTTGGATACTCATATCCCTCCAGTTAAGGGAAACCTGACGGCAGACGAGGGACTGTCCCTAACCGACGAAGAACTCGTAGGACAGACGGGGTGAGTTTCACCCTTTTCCCTGCGGTATCCCTATTTCGTACTGATTCTGTGTTCCGAGTATGATCATCTCGGCAGCAGCGGATACAACATCGTCTGCCTTAGCTCGAATGTTCCACGTTTTGGCACTCTTTCCGGACGTCCAGAAAAGCTGCGCGCCGAGATAGTCGAATCCTCAGAACACATGGATTTCGATCAGCTGGGATCCCTGCCCTACCTTGACGGATACGTGCACGAGGTTTTGAGACTGTGAGCCAACTCATTACAATGCAACTCAAACTCATCATCCAGTTAGATATCCCCCGGTGACGCCAGTGATGCACCGCGAGTACGTCGTAACAGCGCGTTTATGTCCCGGGCCTTTGATTTATCATCGTCAGGACTCTCAAAGACACGATACTCCCTTTAAGCGAGCCCCTAACCGGCGTTAATGGCAAAGCAATAATATCGATCCCAGTTCCGAAGGGCACAACGGTTTACATTGCCGTCGGTGCTGCGAATCACAATCGGCGCATATGGGGCGATGACGCTCTCGAATTCAAACCCGAGCGTTGGCAAAATGGGAAAGCTGGCAATCAGATGGAGAAGATTTCTGGCATCTATGGCAATACGATGACCTTTATTGGCGGCGAACGTAGTTGCATGTGCGTTCTCTTTTTCTCTCTCTCGCAACTTTCTTACAGTAAGACATTCGCCTAGTGGATTCCAATTCGCAATACTCGAGATCAGTACGTATTTACAGGTTCATTCATCTATGATAACTGTGCTGAAACTCCATAGAAATAGTTCTGTCGGTGTTCTTGCGGCATTTCAAGTTCTCCCTCGCGGATCAGTCGGTGAGCTGGAAAATTCCAGGCATCATTGCGGTACCCATCGTGGAGGGGAAAATCCATCTGCCGCTGACAGTAGAAAATCTGGAGTACTATTAACATATGAGTCTATTTTTGTCGGTGGTATATGTCTATGCATGGCTGTGTTTCATCGACTTGTATTGCATGGCCTGCAGTCTAATTCACATTGTACAAGATGTGCCTGCGCTTCGCTACGGCAACCTGTGAAGTTGGGAAATGGATATTATAACCATGTGGACAATAAATCGTACACGAGCGGTACATGAGCTTGGCCCAGGTCTGGTACAAATTTTGCACTGACGAGACGTTTTTTCATTCTTCTTGGAACCATTTAGCTCCCAGACAGGACCCGAGTCAGATTATTCGAGAAGGCAATGAACGTGTTGCGGTTTGAACCGCATTGTGAACATTACACGTCCTCACCCAGATTTCTCCGCCGATGGGATCACATCGGCGCCCAATTGCATCAAATCCTCGGGTGAGACCCGCAGCTCTGTCACATCAACGACGATCCGATGTACCTATATTAACCGTTCTTTAACAAAATGGCTCCTCGGCTGTGCTCTTTCTCCATATATCTATGCTCTTTCGCTCTTCCTCTGCTCTTCGTCTCTGCTTAGCTCCATCTGTCCTCAATTTCCCATGCTTTTACCACTGCCACACTGACCTTTGTTGCTCCATCTGGCCAAGTCACCATTGTATTTCCATCCCCACCGTGTTCCTGGACCCTCTTAGGTCCGTTCAACTTCCCCATTCTTCAACTGTTCACTGCCCGAACTCTGCCGCAGTATGCACAGTCCAAATTCACTCAGCAGACCAGCCCGCAGTTATCTTTTGGCAGGTTTTGGCAAGTCGCGGTTCATCGCAGCAACTGCTGCCTGTGCCGCACCTCATTTCCATTATAGTAGATCCGGCCGCAAATGTATGTTTCCAAGCATAAATAGCGTAGTTTTCCTGACCCAAAGCCCTGCACTTTTCGCTCACCCTCAACTATCCTCAAAACTACTGGGCCCAAACTCTGCTTTCCCTGCACACATTCAGTCGCTGCTCGGGACTACTGTCTGATCTGGCTCATCTTGGAAACTGCTCAGTGCTGGTTGCTCCGGTAATTCGGCTGGCACTACCATGGGAAAAACCATTCGCAGGGGTTTCTCATCACGCCTATCCTCAAAGTATTCGCGATTCCGCGACCAGAATGAAATCCAATATCAACATGTGTTCTCCGGACCTGTGTGCTGTGAACATTTTCTGCCCTTAGATGTTTTCCATTCCTGGTTGAATCCCCGATTTTATTCTGTATTCCGGAGCTCTGAGTTCTGTTTCTTACCGGCTCTGATATTGTGTCGTTATACTGAATGCTGAATGAATGCTTCCTCTTTTTTTGTTTTTTGTTTTGACTGACTGTGAATTTCTCACTGAAGCATTCGTGGTGCTCCCATTCTTTGGTTTCCACAGAAATGAAATTGCCTTTCTCTCACACTTTTGGATCCCAGAGCGAAGCGGAGGATCATCTTGTTGATACTTACTTGTTCATCATCAATATAAGGTATCTGTTACGGAGACTAGATCCGATGCGACTTTGCACAAACATGACAATTCTCCAGCTTTAAAACGAGGCTTTCCTCTCTCCTCTCGCAGAACATGACCACTCTCGCCGACATCATCGCCGTTAACACCGCCTGGGCGCCCTCCCACACCCCCGTCGGCATCTTCGTCGGCGGCACCGCCGGCATCGGACGGGGCATCGCAGAGGCCTTCGCGCGGCACACCCACGGCCGCGCCCACATCGTCCTCGTCGGCCGTAACGAACCCGCCGCACACGCTATCTTTGCGCGTCTCCCCGCCTCTTCCTCGAAGTGTACACGCGCGAATTCATCCCCTGCGATCTCGCCCTCGTCGCGAACGCCAAACACACGAGTGCCCAGCTCGGCGCGCGATTTCCCCGGGTCAATGTTGTGTTCCTCACGGCCGGCGCCATCAGCCTCAAAGGCTTCGACCCCACGCCCGAAGAAAAGCTTGACCGCCAGATGGCCTCGCTATACTACTCCAAATGGGCGTTCATCGACGGAATCCTCCCCTCCCTGCGCACGGCGAAACAGGCAGGGGAGGACGCAAGGGTGGCGGCGGTGCACACCGCCGGCCGGGGCATACCGGTTGATTTGGGAGATTTGGGGCTGAAGGAGGCGATGGGGAAGGGCGTGAGGGGCGCGAGGAGCCTGGTGGGGCAATTGGCCAGTTATCAGGATTTAATGGCGGGGGTGCGCTCTTCCCCCTTCTTCTTTCCTCCCTCCCTGCCTTCCTCCCTCCCATCCTCATATACCTATGCGATGTTTAGGCCTTCGGCGCCCACGACCCACCCTCACATTCACACACACCTTCCCCGGCTCCGTCGATACGCCCGTCCTCCGCGCATCGCCCTCGCTCGCGCTGCGCATCGCCCACTACGTCCGCCTCGTGCTCCGCATACGCGGCGAGATGAGCATCGAGGAGTGCGGAGAAAGGCAGTTGTGGGGGTTATTACAGGTAAGTGTTTGTGTCTTCTCTGCTCTTTCACGGACTTTGTTTCTCTCTTCTCGTTCGCTCGAGGGTACCACGCCTCCTTTGCGTTTCCGTTCTTTCTTTCATGAATCAAACTTTCTTTCCTTCCACCCTCGGCCATCTCACTTACCGCCCCCATCCTTCCCCTTCGGGCACGTTAATATTTTCCAAAACTTGTTTTCCTCTTACTCCGAGCTCGCGCGCACGCGCACATCTCTTCCTCCTGGCCGTTTGCTTTATTACTACAAATCTATGTCTTTTTCCACGCTCACCTTTCTTGCTTGCGATTGTATTGTTCCCTCCTTCTCCGCGTTTGATTTCCCGTACTTCCTTTTCTTGCCTTCCTCCGTGTTACCAAATCTTCCATCTGTTTCCCTCCCTCCCCTGTCTTCCTGCTTTCCTTCGCAGTTCTAATTTCTCCCTCCGCCTCTCTAATGTTGCCGCGACTTCCGACTTCAAGCCATTCGAAGTTGATGTCGCAGCCGACTTAAGTCGAGTCGAGCCGAGTCGGTGCTGCGACTCGGGTTGACTTCCAAGTCGACTCGAGTGACTTCAAGTCGACTTGATACCCCGAATTCCCCAAAGGTGTCCTGGGTCGTTTACAGCACAAAAACAGCAATTTCTTGAATTTTGATTGACCGTGACCTGAGCGCGTGACACCCGGGTGACGTCTGTCATGTTTCCGTGATTTTTCGTGAAACCGCTACAAATGAAGCTGGAACCCCAAAAATACCTTGCTGTAAAAATACACTCTGGAGTCGACTTGAGTCGACTTGAGTTGACTTGGACCTACCGAGTCAAGTCGAGTCGAGTCAAATCCGTATTCAAGTCGACTTTTGAAGTCGTGACTCGACTTTTTGAGTCGCAGCAACATTACACCTCTCCCATTCATTTCTCTCTTGTTGCACCCGTGAAGTGCATTCCTACACGTTCCCTTTTATTCTGCCCACCCTCCCTATCCGTCCAGCCGCGCGCTCTTCCCCAGCTCTGATCCACTCCCTTCTGGAGTATTCTTCGTTCTTGCCATTTTATCTTGTTCCGGCTTGGAATAAGCTCCACCTGGCTTCTCTTGTCTGATGTCAATCCCTCCCCCCACTTGCATTCCATCCCACTTGATATCATTTCCTCCGCAGTTTGGCCGATAACTGATTCGACTCGATCCTACAGGCCCCTCCCGGCGGCTCGCGCACGGGCGGCGACGGCGCGCCCCTCCCCGCGGCCAGCGCGGGCGACCCCACCTGGGCGGAGGCGAGGGAGAAGCTGTGGGTGTTTAGTGAGGGAGTTGTGGGTGGCGTGGGGATTTGATGTGCGAGTTGTGCTTTGGAAATGGAAGGCAAGAGATGGGGAGGCGAGGCGGGGCGAGGAGTCCTGTAATCGTACCATCTTCTCTCGCCTTAAGTCGCAGCCGTTGCTGTCTGTGCTTCTCCCGAACTTATTTCTTGCTTCAAGCGAATTCATTTCCCTTTTTCGTTGGCACTCGACTACGGAATGGTCCCATAGTCGACTACGACACCCTTTTCGTTTTTCTCTGCTCTTCCTCTGGCTTAACTCCTTTCATCGTCGAATTTCTACTTTTCACTCCACAGCCTTTTCATTTGCGATGGAACAGCTGACCTCCGCACAGTTCTTTCGTGACAGGACGCAGCGTATCGCAGTTGCCGATGCCTCCGGCCCAGTTTGGTTCTATTATTCCAGCCTTGAGGCCACGTAGTTCTCCCGGCAGATCCTTGACATATAAAAGCGGCTCTACTGTCGTGCGGAATGCTAATCTTTTGCCGCTTTTCCCATCTTCAAATCATCAATCGCCAGCCTGCCAATTCTCTGTCTTAGGCTGCTGCGCACTTGGCTTCAACTGAACTCTGCCGTAGCTTTCTGGGTCATCTCTGTCCTCTCGCGTCAATAATTCCTCAAAAAATCCGACGATCATTTCCTGGCACCCCTGCTTCTCTCAAATTTTCCGGTTCTACGCCCAGGAAGCTCGTCGAACCGCTGGCTCCCACAGGCAGGATGGCTTCTTCGCTCCCTTCACTCGCCTATGATTCTACTTGTTATTCAATCTCTCCTTCAAGTCTCTGCTTGCCAGTAGTTGCCAGCACAGTGCAGAACTTTTTACCACTTGCATATCTCTGATGTAGATTTCTTATGCTGAATGAATAAAGCTCCACCTTCATGGCAAAATCATCCTATCATGGAGTCTGTTCCTCACTTGAACGGCTGCACGAGCTGAATTTTTTCTTCTACATCTGTCTTGCACTCTGCGATACCAGAGCGAAGCGGCGGTCTGTCTTGTTTTGCATTGAGAATAATGTGATCTCGCGGTGGGAAATCCAAACACCGGGGTACGATTGTCCACCCTCTCATTATGAATGCTTTCTCACCCAGGAACTAACAGTGGAATTATGCACTTGGTCAACTTGAAGTCTGACGAGGTTCTTCTGCACCAGCGGAACTTGAACCTCATCCACGAGGACTTTCGATTTGGATTCAAACTCGGTTTTGGAGAGCTCGTCCGGAATGTTATGAATGAACATCGCGTGGATCATGTCTTTGCGGGCTGAGGAGAAGCACATTATCCGTACACTGCTCGCAAATTACTGAATGATCGACAATATATTCTCAAACTCCGATAAATTGCCACACACGGGCGGCTACACGGCCTTGACACGACTTGCTCTGATCGCGACATGCCGCAATGCCGGCCCCAATCACCCGCACAATCGCCTTTGATTACCTTTGGCGGCTTCTCCGACGAGCACATCAAGTTAAACCTCAGGGCGATGGACCTGCCTTGCTGATTGCGCGAAATAATGGGCTCTGGATCCGCGAACACATCTCCAGATTTCCGGGTCTCCACAACATTTCGGGTTCCCGTAGAAGCAGCCTTTGCCAAAGTATCCTTCAAAAAATTACACTCTGGAGTCTGCATGTTTGCGACGTAAAAACGTGTTTGGCCGAGCAACTCCGTGGAACACTCTCCCATCATTCAATCCGCGTCACCCGCAGAAAAACACCCCTTTGTCCGCTCGACAGGACGGGTTGCATACCTAGTCTCCCGTAGACAGGCGCTCCATACGGACCAAGCTCGTACCTCGCTGCATAGAGTCTGTTGCTTATGCAGCCTTATTAGGTACTAATCTGATATGTGCGCGGGTTCGATTCCTGGCCTCCACGACCTTTTTGTTTCCTGTAAACAGCGCGTTTTGTGCAGCAAAAACCATCCAACCCACTTCGTGATACTGCTTTACCTACCTTGATCACCCGGACACAAATTATTTTCGCAAAACAGTAGCCAGTGCGCTCAAAACCGCCTTCCCCTAGTCTCTGTTACAGAACCGATATACAGATGACGATCAAGATATATCTGTATATGGCCTTCCCCTACCTATCTGTATCACCATGTGATTCTTACTCCCTCTACAAGGCAATGTTGATGCTGCATAAGGAAGGTACAGATTTGAACTGACAAGAATCCTTAGAAAAGTACTTAAAGGGCGGATAACCAGATTCGACCCGCACTGCGACCCGTAGCGTCAAAATTGATCACGGCACCTTCCCCTTCGATTCGGGCGTGGGTTATAGCGATTTTGCTTGGTCACTCGGTATACCTGGTTGCAGTGGGTAATATTTGACTGACTTGGAAAACCTTCAGTTTCCAACCGTGTCTGTTATTTTTGTCCGCCAGCAGATGACCGTGTATTCACACTGCGATGCATTGTGAGAAATCAGCGGGACCAGTCGTCCATCACCGCCCCATCCGTTCCCATACCGCTGTATCATCTCTCCCATCTCCATGGCCACCAGCCCATCATCCTCAGCAAGCTCTCTGTACACCACCACATCGTCGAGCACGCAATGGGGTCCCGGAGCGATGGCAGGCAAGGCCATTCTCGCGCTCGGGAAAGCGGTCGTCCGTGGAGCAGAGCACCTCATTATTTTGCGGCGCCTTTCAGCTATCAAGTCGGCGATGCCATGCTCGGATCCAGTAAACGCAGGGCAGTCTCAGAGGTTTGAGAAGATGTTCGGTGATGACCTGGAATTATCGAGGTATTTCCGAATGGATATCAGTTCTCCGTCGTAGGGCGTATTATGCACCGATATGACCTGCTTCCCACAGAAAGGGCCTTTACCCAGAGGCGATCCGAATACAAGCCATGCAAATTATTGTCGTTCAGATCGCCGGAAGACACATTCATTACCTTCGCTGGAGTCTCTCACGATGGGACATAGACCACGATGAGCTCGTCGCGTTGCTTTGCGAGATTGTCGCAATTACATTGTTTCCAAACCGCGAGTAAGCGAGCACTAAACATGTTGGCAACATTGTCGGCTCATTATTATTCTCGAGCTTCCCATCCCCAGAACTTGTGGGGGCATATAGGTCGGCGCTACCGGACAACATACACCCATGGTCTCCGTGCATATACTTCATGGGAGAAGTCGCGCAGTTGACTGAAGGGACCTTCCGTGCTGTTCTCGATGCGAGATTTCTCGAAGTAATTTTATGGGCAGTTGGGGCCCAGCTTCAAGCTCAGGCTCGCATTCCGAGCTTGGGACTTAAAGCTGAATGTGATCGTGCCCTCGCAGTCCTCTCGCGGCCACCGTCGCAAGGCTTGTTGATCCTGTGGGTTGAGCAGATACGAAGATATTACCCTGGCCAGGAACCTGTGTCGGTGATTAAAGTGGCAGACGCAGTTAGCGCCAATGGCTTGTGGTCGACTGTGGAAGGTCGGCTGCTGGATGTCCAAGGATATTCAATGCTTCAAACTGCATTCGCGTTCCTGACGTTCGAACAAGACACGATACGTCGAATGGAGCCTTACGAGGCTTTCCGACCCACAATGGCTTTTTTCTTTCCTTCGCAACCGTAAGTCATTCCAGAACCGCATCCAATGCAAGCTCCTTTAATCATACGCAGTGCCCGCTCTACAATTGCCATGCAAAACTTCATACGATGCGTGGGGCTTGGCTGTCACGTTCACACTGAGACGGAACGGTATCTCTCGCATCTATCTTACGCGAAAATGGTGCTCGCGGTCACCCATCTCATCCGGCATCTCGTAGCCCCCTCATCCGGCCGGCCCGATGGGTATGTGCTGCTGCCTGGCGGCGTTAGACGAGTTACCTGACCAGCCTTCACGATTTTAGATCCACGGTTGGTGTTTCAATCGACGAGCTGATCGAAGAGTGCCCGAGTTTGCCCAAGATTATGATACAATTCCTCCTTGACATCTCCAGCACCCAGGATATCCTGCAAGATGCAACTCTGGATGCGGCGGTGTTAAATATTTCTCCTTTTCTCAAGCCCCCTTGGAACACATCAGGAATCTATGGAGACATTTATCGCAGGATGCACTTCGGGCTACTAACGAAGTACCGTCCACCTCATCACCCGCGGACAATTGCGCTTTTGCAATCAATTCGTTCGGTTGGGCTTGACACCGTTGTGGATATACGGGATGACGAGGGAACTTTGACACAAAATCGTTGTGCATTTTCTGCAACCGTTGGTTGCCAGACCTATTGTTTAAACCATGCCAATGCCAGAAGTACATCGTTTATGCAAGAACTAACAGTCGATGGAAGTCATCGTTTGGCTCCACTCTTGAGATTATTTCGTTCGGAACCCCTCCTGGTCTCTACCACTTTCTTGGTCTGCAAAATACAATTAATTTCATCGCCGTGTATAGTTTGCCGCGAAAACTCACCCAAACGTCTCCCCAGGCGCGAGCGCCTGCACCGGTGTGCCTGCACCGTTGGGGCCGTAGTCCGCACCGGAAAAAGGGATCTGAAGCTGGCAGTAAGCATGACAGAATGCCAGGGCACCGAGGGGATGGGATACTGTATTTCCCCACCACGTAAGGATGTTATTTGCGCCGATCTACACCAGGACGATCAGAATGTAGCGGACTCGATCTCGCGCAATACAAACCAAACCGTTTCTCGGGAATTGAAGTCCAAAGAAAATGACCAAGGAGGCAAATGCCACACCGGAGTCGAGCGCAATTGCAAGGACAACTGCATGATAATATATAACTTGTTCGCTGAACCACCCATCACATAAGAAAGCCGTCGCTCACAGTTGTATTTGGACCACCTTCGTGGTGGTATGATAAGCTACCGACTGGACGGGAAATATGGATGAACAAACCACGAGAAATGGTGCCTGGACCTTGTGTGAGGCCGGTGACCAGGAGATAGTGGCACGCAAATACTTGCCTACGGATCAGGTATTGGAAAACAAAGCCGACAACACTGAATTCACGAGAGCAGAGAAGACCGTTGTCAGTATGCGGGCAGAATGCGATAGGATGCATACATCGCGGGGACGTAGTTGAGAGCTGTCGCAGGAGGTATATAACCCAAGCCACCGAAAATGAGAGGGCTACACGATACAGCCGGGAAAGCAGATGCCGTCAAAGCCACTTACAAGCTGTGCAACAGTTAATCACTATGCTGGGATTCTGGCGGTGAACGCACTTGATATATTTAAGGGCGCTATCTGGGTATGCATGCATGAGGATCCAAGTCACCAGGGGCGCCCCGACACCAATCAAAGGGAAAAAAAGTAAGGCTTCGGTGAAGCCCTTATATTAGGACGGTAATCAGTGAATCGCTGACCAGCTCACAGCTGAAAAAAAACATGAAAGATGTGGGATACATATACCTGCTGAGCACGCACTTGTATATGTGGCCCTCCGAGAACATCAATCTCGGACCAATAACACATTGAGGAATGTGACATTAAGATATGCTACCGTATGAGATGGATTTCACACCCCACTAGGCCGGCCCAGGCGTTAGAAAGAGATAAGATCAAACGGAAGTACGCACAATAATGCTCGCGGTTCCAAACACTTCAACGCCGGGACAGATGAATCTAATGTCAGAATCGAGTCCTTTAAACACCGACCATCAAGGAAGAACTGTGTTCCTTACCTGTCTTTTTGGTTTGGAGAGCAGACGTTCCTGGAGAGTGCGGGGTTTAGGCACACAATAACGTTTATCATCAGGCTGCACACTCAATGTTTGCGAACATCCAAGTTTGAACACCCAGCTGAACAGTGGCGGCGACAGTGGTGGCGACAATCTGACAGTAGTGAGTCGTGCGGCAACGCAACAAGGCTGAACGGATGAACTTGGCACCAGAACATGACTTGTGGAGGAATTTTCATATAATGTCCCAATTTGAAGTCCGATGTGAAACTCAACGCTGCATATCACTGTGTGAGGGAATTATTTTGAAACCGAGTTCAGCTTGCTTTGTCCCATGGTATTGTAACCCCTTCATAATTTGTTAAATGAGACCAAGCACACAAAGGCTTTCTTACCAAGTCTTGAACATCATCACTGCGATAGGATGTCCTGGGACTGCGTAGCCAGCAATCAGCTCTGTTAGAACATTCAGCCCAACCTGCTGGGAAGTCATCGCCTCAATCATCCCGACAGGAACGATGTACGTGAAGGCTTCCATAAATTCAGAAGGTTGCCGTTGCGGACGGTGGTGGGCTCACCCAGGACAAGCGCCACCACCAAAGCCCACACTGGCATTCCACTTATTGTCGCGTTATTGCTGCTATTCAGTCTAACTTGTGATTGCTTTACGCACGTAGGCCAAACTTCGATGCTGATGATTCCAAACACCAGCATCGACAACCAGAGGACAGCATACCACCATCCGGGAACTATACTGGCGGTCAGTCATTTCTGTTGCACCAGGCGGTTAAGATCAAACCCTGGGGATATATCTGCATCAACCGTGCATGAATATCGGGCTGCAGATGTGTTGGCCTGCGCAATTGGACCCAGATGTGCTTCCTGAAGTACAACAAGGCATGTATCAGAGTCGCTGGAAGGAAATTGCACCTTGTCAACAGATGAGCATGTGGGGCCACAAGTCTAGCGCACCGCTAATGGAGGCAAACGACAACCTATCAACGAGTAGGAGGAATGCATCAGAGATTTTCATAACGGAATGAAAGCTTTCACCCATAGGCCATAGCAAACGTCGATCTTTTAAAACAGTATGAGATGGGTCTTGCCTGGCTGACTGGACGGACTCACGAAATAAACAAAGGACTATATTTATGATACGCGTCTAGGTCAAGCGTTAATTCAGGAGTCAGGATAGCCGAGACGTTGTAGAAGTTCATTTGGTTGTCATACTGCCATGTGTGACTAGGGAGTATAACCGCGGACGAGTTGAATGTACGAACAGAAGCGTTGGAAGAGATGCTGTAAACGAATAATTTCGGTCCCTTTGAAATTCGGAAATTGATCAATTGTCACATACGGCATAAACTTCCCGAACCAAGTGTTGGTGAACTGTGCATCAATCAGCGAATGGCTTCGCAGATTATTACTCGAGAGAAACCGACATAGAGCACGGGGACGAGAAACCCTAAGTAAAGCGTAAGGGCAGCAGACTCATCATCCTCCGAACGTACAGAAGAAAACGAGAAAGCCTTCGGGTTGTTCTCAGCAGGAGACAGACAAAATACCATCGCAAGTCAACACACCTCCCATGACGTTGACTTGGGCCCACCCTAGAGAACGCTTGTGGATGGAGCAACAAGGGATCTACAAAAGATCCTACAAGGTGTCACCAGAGGAGATGCGGCATATCTAGATGTGGAAATGAGTATAAACTCCCATCGAGGAGGGTTCACCTCACGCTATCTGGCTCCAGTCAAATGTTATAACTGACATGCCCTTCAATAGGCTTCAGATGAGGGTGCTAGTATGCTAATTGATCCACACCATTCCATGAACATATCTGGCATCTGTGTCAGAACAGAACGTTAGAGGAGGTCGCTGAAACACACCCAAAGAGCTGGGCAACGACTGAGGTTTTTTGTCAGCCAGTCCATGTTGAACAAATCGAGGGATATACCAGGGTCATTGGGTCTGATCCACGTTATCTGGTACTGCGTCTCAACATATTAAACATGGCAGAGTGGAACACTGTACCCAGGAGAAGTAAGAGAGGGCTTGGACTCGATAAGAGGCATGTCAACAGCTCAGAATTGCGATGGCTTGCCAATTGTGCTTACATATGTATCCGGGGAAGAAATCTGGTAAATTCGACTGAGCGCATGGAATAACAAGGATCAGGAAGAATCTTACGCCAGGCAAAAGATCCCAGAAACGCGTATGCGAAGAATCTTTCACGGCTTAACCCACCTCGTGCGCCGGCCCCGGAGCATACTCGTGAGTGGAGAGTGTTAAATATGACACAGGTGACAAGGTTGCCGGGCCAGACTAGCAGAATGGGAGCTTAGGGGCCGAAGATTCGGCGAAGACATACTCATTGAAGGGGGGTCGACCAGGAACCGACGAGCAATCCCGCCCATAGAATATCCGATGAGTTGCGAGGACATAACCATGAACCTATAATTCCGGTGATTCTTCTGCGGAAATTCTTTTACGAGTGCGGTACCATTGATCTGAGGACGCTTAAAAACTTGGCCCCGTGAATAAGACAGAAGACCCACAGCTGAAATTATAATTCTGTCGGTAGTATAATCGCTGAGCTGCAACTGCAGAATATTCGGCTTCAAGGCAAAGGCAAAAAACCCGAGAGGTCCAATACCGATGTCTATGGTTGGGTCAGCTCTCGCTCGCACGTACAAGAATTGGCTGGATCACCTGTGCCATATGCAGGAAAACCTCCGACGTTTGCCTAGGGGGAAGTTTTGTTTATAAAATGCGATTGCGGTAACCTCACGGACCACAATCTATCCAGCAGTCAGATAAAGGTATCGCTGAAGAAGAGGGATGGACCCGGTAGGTAGGTTCTGGATTTGGGTCGGTGATCCGGGTAGCGGTCGAGAGAATAATTGGATTAAGATAAAGGATTTGGTCCCGAGCCGTAGAGTACGAAAACGACGAAATGTTAGAGTAAAGAAGTGCTGAAATGCCGTGTGAAGAGGGTGGCGTCGTAAGGCGAGATTCGAGGGGTTTTGGTGGCTAAACAGCCCACTGGCGACTTTATGAGAGTAGGGGGCGAGGTCCCTCGGTGGTACCTCTGGGCGAGAGTCCTGCACTGGCCGCGCACGTTGTGGTTTGTGGTCAAAACGTGGTGAGTTGGCATTATTTACAGTACAAACAAATAATGTAATGTAAAATAGGGGCATACTATTGTAAAGTTGAAACCAACGTGCAGATGGATTTCCACATGTCGGCCAAACGACCCCTCCACATCGCCAAGCGCGCTGGCATGCACACCGTGATCAAAACATGCTCCTTGACCGTGAAAGGCCCGGGATTCAATGGCAAGCCCATCACACGCCACTCGGGAACATAGGTAGCCCAGGCCCGTCCGACAGGGAAGGTCAGAATCACTACCACAACCCCGCCGATGCCGACGGAAGGAAACCGGAAAAACAACTGTGTAGACATATGAGTTTGGGCTGTGCGAAAAATACGGCGCATGTCGCACGAATTGATTGAGACCCTGCCGGAACGCCGTTGGCATGAGCGTAATGGAAAGGAACAGGATTTACGAACTGGAACAACTATAGCGCAGATAAGCCCCAGGAACCAAACTCGGAATGTGTTGACAGCCATTTCTGGATCATCTAGCTCAAAAATTAGCGAGGTATGAAAATCGACTCCCATGGTCCAACCTGTATTAGCCACAGCAGATCGTACTTCGGGGTAAGGACTGTCGCCTTCCAACTCAATCGTCTGTCTCAGATCCAGATTAGGGTCATCGAAGTGCGCTGCGGTCAAGGCCTAGTCAACGTGAGCATGCACATGAATTGGTGAAGCAGGAGGTACGCACAGCGATCTTGTGGGCTGGAGTGCACAACAGTCACAGGGGTGTTGAATTACAAAGCGTTGCGAGTGGCGTACCGTCGAGAGACTCTAATTGTCGCAAAAATCTCAAACTGAATACAACGGATCGTATTTGCTCATAAGCCATTATAAGCCAATAATCCTGGAGGTGGCTTATAACATTTAGGTCTAGTTGATATATGTGCTTGTAAGCCACACCGTGGCTTACAAGCACTTGTATGTCATTATGGAATTAAGGTGGCTTTCATGCCCTTACAATCGGTGCAGATGGGGATTATATCGGTAGCATCGGTAGAAACCAAAGGCACACAATAAAAAGAAAAACATGCATTGATGAAGTACTAAATGCTACACCCCACGCTCTCGATTCCTGAACAACAACAATACCCCCAACTGGACTATTGGTAGAATTTGCGAGTTCGCATCCTACGGCCGATAGGGACGGCATATGCGATTTGAAAGGCGACTCCCGCTGAAGCCCGGATCTTGGCGCGAGATAGACTGCACGGCATTTAGGAAGATGGGATAAAAATGAAACAAACACGCACCTCCATCCGGCGTCTTACAAGCCCATGCTCACCCTAAACTTTGCGTGGGTCTGGAAGGTGATGGAATGAGGGAAGTGAACCGGGGTAGGGGAAAAATCAATGCGGACTTGAAAGTGTGTTGATTGGGGGCCTGATTTAGTCTTGAAAGTCGTGCTTGAGGAAGCGTGCATTGGGAAAACATTGATGGTTTGAAGCGACCGAGACACGATCTGCAGCAGTGACGAGGTTTGAGGACAGGACCCAGAAAGGCAAGAGGGCAGGAAGCCGCTATGAAAGCTCAAGTCTGCTGCGAAGTCTGTTTGTGCGGTGATTGCGAGGGTGGGGGAGATTTTGCATGGACTTGACGGGGATGGCACGGAAATTCTTGATGATCGACTCCGAGACGAACCGGGGAGCACCAACAGCAGCGAGAGCGAGCGAGGGTGGGGAGCTAGAGAAGATGGAGAGAAGGGAAGAGATGCGACGTGGCATCAACCCTCCCGTGATCCATCAATTACGCCATTGGTGGAGCGGAGCCCGAATGACTTCTGGTAATTTCTATTTCGAACTTGTTCGAACTAGCCTCTCAGCTTGTGTCGCCGCCGGCTAGTAATTATATCCTCAAATCTTGGAACAGTGTGTCTGCCCTGAAACTGGAAGCCTGTATGTAGCTGACGACCACTTGTGACAGCTTGAGATGGCTTATAAGCCGCTGGCAGAGCGGCTGATGACGGCTTATGAGTACCTGCAATCCCGTATGAGCCGGTAATCCTGTTCAAGCCGTTATAACCCGAACGGGGTTTTTCCGACACACCCATCCCAGGAGCCAGTTTCGCCTCTCCATCTGTGTTATACTGAGTTTCTGTTTCCAATCGTTGGGGGGACGCAGGGCGGTCTTCAATCTCAATCATGACAGGAGGGTCGGACCTTGTCTGACCATGGGAGCTTTCCCATACGAATTCGAGAGCTCCCACCCCGCCCATCAAGGCGCAGTCGTAGAAGACAGATTGTTGCAACAGCGGGAAAAGATCAAGATGGAAATGTTCCCGAACGCAACGACGCGAAACGATGCGCGAGAGCATACTAGTTCCAAGACCGAAGACGTCCAAAGATGGGAGTAAAAGCAAGGGTTTCCGACCTCGGGTGCGCGAAGACCGAAGGGGGCGTAGACAGAAGAGACCGAATGGCGGCGGAAAAGCACAGTTAGAGACGACTCACTTTATCCATCTAACCGGATGCCGACGCGATCAAAATGACTGTCGGCAATGTTGGTTTGCTGTGTCGTTTTGAGAACTTGGGTGAAAATGATAAGTAGGCTCAGTGCTTGGACGCACCGAGAAATTCGGATCTTTGAATAGGGGTCCCCTGCGGATGTCGACACGGGTAAAGCAAGAATAGCTCTCGGGTGAAACCGTATGGACCAAGGGGCTTCCGATCTGCGAAATCCACACCATACCTCGAAATTTTTTTCTCAGAGAAATCGGGGACCCCTCCCCCCCTCCAAAAGAGGAAATTCCCTTTTGGGGAAGCCATCAGTCGTTCCCACGCCCTCGACAACCAATCCGGCTCATCCGCTTACTTCCTGCTCCAGCTCCAGCTCCGGCTCCAGCCTGCGTTTATCTTCCATCGCTACATTCACCTCCACCAGTCCAGAAAAAATTCACACCATATTCTCGGGCACCATTTTTCTTTGCGCCCAAACAAAGAAACCGCAACGGAGAAGGAAGTTGCGGCCCCACTGGTGGCAGCGATGTAGATGCACTCAGCCTCGGCGCTCCTGAGGGCTCGACCTCTATCACTCTGAAAGGTAGAGAAATTTGGGCAAAACAGGCAACATTCAGATTGCAATTGAACTCTATTTTAACGGCGCTTTTTGCTAGCTTTACATGACCCACAAACCTAGTCTCTCGTAGACAGACGCTCTATACTAACCAAGCTCGTACCTCGCTGTATAGAGTCTGTTGGTTACCGCGGGGGTCCGATCGCAGTGCTTTCTTATTATGTAATTCATCCCCGCGTGTGTTCGAATCCTGGCGTCTACAACCTTTTTGTTTCGTGTTAATAACACATCTGTTGCGGCAGGAACCACCGGATACTCATTTTGATACTCCTCTTACCTGCCTCGATTTTTCCTTAAGGAATCTTTTAAGTTTTCATTGATTTATGCTTCAGCCAAAATTTCGGCTTGAACAAACCCAAATTAAACCAGATATTCGAGGCAACAAGTTCTACGCACTTTATTAATATTCTGAATAGACAGAAGGTTAGATAGGCGGTATTAAATGTTGTCTGCCACCAAACTTCATCGAATTTGAATGGTGTTGTGCTAAGGGAAGGGAATCGGAGAATGCTGACCTAAGATTACATAATAACGATGCACTCCAATCGAACCCCCGCGGTAAACACAAGACTACCACAAACCCAGTTTTTCCCAATGTTCCCCACACACTTCTCATGGAACTGAGGAGTGATGAGCAGAGACGACGAGGTGAGTGAAAAAAAGCTGCGTACCCAAATCGACTCGCACCCGGCCCTGGTGCACTGGGCTGCAGACTCGCGCTCCGCCTCGGTGACCTCTTCGTCGCATATGCCGCATTTCAGTTCCAGGTTCCGTTTGGTACGTTTTCGTAGCCTCGGCAACATCGCCATGGATGAATCCGCTGACTGCACATCCACAGTTGGTGCAGCTAAATCTTCTGTGATTCCGTTGGTCATTTGCGCGGATGGGGGAACGGAAGTTGTTGCCGGAGCCGGTGTTGTCAACGAAAATTGAACTGGAACCGGAAGGGATCGCGCCGGTGAGGTATGTGAACTGTCGTTCCGCGAATGATC
Organism: Mycena olivaceomarginata; assembly: GCA_029378375.1. Taxonomy (NCBI): domain Eukaryota; kingdom Fungi; phylum Basidiomycota; class Agaricomycetes; order Agaricales; family Mycenaceae; genus Mycena; species Mycena olivaceomarginata. Next base: position 48,096 of record JARKIC010001779.1, on the reverse strand, counting down.
GATTCCAGGAATCTCCGTACCGATAGTTTCCCGGTCGGTGTTGTCTTCCTGAAGAGGCGGAAGTCTAGGGGCGGGGAAGGGCTCATCAAAATATTCCAGCTCGTCGTCGTCACTAAGCAATGGTGTGTCGATACACTCCTGCTTAATTTCAATCGAATCCTCAGCATCATAGTCATAGGAATGGGTTGAATCCGACTCTGAATCATCCCAACTCGACGGGGAACGCGGCGAGCTGGAGGGCGAGGATTCTCCTCATCCGGTTCCGAATCGGAGCTGATGTGCTCGCCCTCTGCCTTGGGGTTTGAGGGCATCGAGTATTGATTCTCTTGCTCGAAACGCCTTTTATCCAATGTGATAAGTGAAAAATAACCAAATTTTGTTTCAAACCCACCTAAGTGCCATAATGGATCTGTGCGCATCAGAAATGCGAAGCCGGGCGCGGGACTTTTTCTTTTTGAGCGGGCGAGCTGTTGGTTGAATTTGGCGATTCGTCCAGATCGTCTTCATCCTTTCCATCTCGTGTTCAGCCATCCGGTAGAAAACAGGAATATTGCCGAGGGAGGAGAGGTTGTGATATGAGCCCTGGTAATGCGCGGTGAGATTGTATGTCCAAACGACGACGCCGCATTGCAGGGGGCACTCAATGAGGTGGTTAGTGCAAGGGCTCTTCTCAGAAGATTTCATTGCTGCCGCCATTTGGAACTTGAGCGCATTAAGACATTTCGACTGCGCCCAATCGATTTGACGCGCAGCGGCCGTACCCGAACGTTTGAGGAAGACGAATGTACACATGGGAAACGGGCGGAGACATAATCCACAGGGCTGGTCTGCACGTTGAAGCGAATCGTCGAATAGAATGTGGGCTCCGTTGTGTTCCAATACGCGCTGATAATTCTTTGCCGGGATCTGGACCGCCGGGCAACACTTGGTGCATTCGAACGGCGATTGGGCGGGTCTATGACCGAATTCGCCTCGACGATTTCCATCGCGCGCATCTGGTTCAACATGGAAACAAGCCTTCCCTACACAAAACATTAGATTACAGGGTAATAAAATCGAAATAATGCTGGAACTTGCCTTCACACCGGTAAGGGAATGTTTCTGAGCGCGAGACATCGGGGATCGCGTTATAGTGGGTAGGAAGCAACTGGCTGTCAATGCTGGCCGCGACAGTGATCAAAACCGCGCTGGAGAAGAGATAGGTCGGTTTTCCTGGTACTTGGTTCGAGACCGTGGGATTGAGTGGGTGGATCAAATGCCCCGGGATGTCGCGGATAGATCGCGACTCAAATCCCAGGGACCACTTCCAATCGTACTGGCCATCGGAATCGTCCTCAGAATCAGTTGGAAGGAGCTGAAAGATCTGGAATGAAATTTTGGTTGAACGGTCCGTCAGAAGGTCGAGTACGATGGAATCCAAGGGCTGAGAGCCAAGAATTATCGTATTGACCTGTCCAACAGCAAGAAAGGCCTTCCCCTCGCATTCAACAAGGGTAGCAATGGGATTGCCGATTCGGAGAGACGGCGCACCGGTTGGGTTGTCGAAGGCGATGTGCGAGCTCGGAGATTGGTTGGCAAATGCGGGAATGCCGGCAACACGCTTCGTTCGATCGGTGGAGAGACGGGGAGAGCGATTCTGCATGAGGTCTTTGAGGATACTGGCCTTCGAGATCTTTTTACCGTTGACGAGGATATGTGGGCTGTGTTTTTTGGCCTGAGGCTGCGAGTCGTGAATGGCGAGAACGTCTTCGAAGTCCTCGACAATCTCGTCGGCAACAACAGCAGGGGACTCAGAGGGTGGTGGGATATCCGTGGCTTCAGAAACCGTCTCTGTGGACTTGACGCCCGTCTCAGTAGACTTCGCAGCCGCCTGGCCGAGTAACTCGGGGTCGATTTCGAATGCTGCATCCATGTCAGGTTTACCGACGAGGAGTTCTCCAAACGGCGAGAGAATATCGAAGTTGGTGATACGAGCACATTTGTTGAGCTGCTCCCGAGCCGTTGAAATCATCCCCTCGACCTTCAAGCGGCCGGAGGTCCAGCATGTATGGGGGACGACGGTGCCGACATGAAGGTCGCCCATCCATGATGCGGGGGAGATGTGGTCTGCCTTGCTCGAAACATCTCCTAGAGCGCGGTCAGTGTAAAAAACAAGCCTGGCCAAAGAGATTAAATACCCTGCTCGTTAATTACCGCAGGAAGTTTAAGGCGGCGTGGACCGCGATCCCAGTGTGGTTTGAGCCCAAGGATGACATAAACCTCGGTCAGGTTCGATGCGCGACTCGCAAATTGCAAGATGTCAAAATTGGAGTCGGTTCCAACCGCGGTTCGAAGTAAGCCGAAGAGTTTTTCGAGACGGTCGGTTCCCAAAAGAATGATGAAGAATTCTGAATCGGGCATGTCAACTTTGGCCTTCGCCACGCAGAAAAAAACATTCTTGATCATCAACATGATGTTCACGAATGTTTGATTCGCCATGAAGTTCGAACCAGCATCATTGGTCGTAAAAAGAACCAGCAGAAGATGGGCAGCCGTACTCAAATGAGTGAGTTGCTCGCGAAGGGAAAGCTTGAGATAGATGTATGGCATCACTAGATGATACGCAAGCTGGCCGAAGATTTTGAGACCGGTGCGTGCACGAACATATGTTGGTGAAGCTGTTGGCGACGCATCAGGGAGGCTCCAAATTTCCCTGAGCAATCCGTAGGTGAGATCAACGTCCTGGCGGTCGTTTGGGTTGAGCAAAGCACGGATGCGTTCTTCGGTGAGCCCGACGTCGCGTAGATGTTGTTTAATAACTGCGGGCACAATCTCGAAGCCAAGGACATTTATCCCTGCTCGGCGCATGAGAAGCGACCGCAGCGCTTTGATAACGTGGCGGTAATCCTTGTCGGGGGTGATATCGTCGGGTCCAACGAGTAGATTCATGAATTCGAGCGGCTGGAGCAGCGGATAAATCGGGGATGTGGGGGAAAGCTGACGATTCATGAATTCGAGCGCAAGGGCAAGGCCCCGTTTTGGTTCGCCATCCGAACCGACACTGACGGTTCGAAAGGTGATATTGCCGTGTTGGTTCCGAGTATCAGCGGCGCCCAATAATTTCCGCAAAAAGACGGCATGCTGTGGCCCTTTTTCGTGCTTGCAAGTGCCTGAAATACACATCGGACGAGGATTGTGTATCTGAGGCTCTCGAGCAAGACATCCAAAAGCTGCAACTGTCGCCTGCCGTGATTTTAAATTAGAACTTTCGAATTCTGTCCTAATTGCATGCTCACCTCGCTCGCCAAATGGAACTCGTCGCGATCAAGACGTTCGAAGAATGTAGTTGCATCATCAAGATCGGAGAATTCGAGGTATGAAGGCTTCGTATGCTCCCGGCACCCGCCAAGAATCATGTTGGTTTTATCATCCCAGCGTGCTCGTTTTTCCACTGCAATCTCGTCCAGCATCAAAACCCTATGAATGATTTTGGGGGGACCGCTCGGTATAGCTTCGCCAGCAGTGTACGCGTCGATGTTGGCTTGAATTTCCGAAACTGTGGGCATGGCGGGGGACGCTTGAAGTGGCCGAATGACCGAATGTTTCCGCAGAGTCGTCAGACCCGGAAGACCGAGGGCGCGGTGCAGCAGATCAGCAAGGCGGGCACCACCGAGTCGCAGGACACAGAGGCCGACCATGTAATCGTCCGGTGTAAAACCCTTGGGATTGTACTTTGGACCTTCCCGGTGGACGTCGACGCACGCCCGATAAAATCGTTCCAACATCGCACCTATGCTCTCGCCATTATTAAGGCCAGCACGAATAAGCTGCGCGATGCGGGGCTCGTCGCTGGCTGCTACGGCCATCATGAACTGTTTGTGAAGGTCCAACTCGGCAATTTTCCCTGCAAGCATCCGGGCGTCGTTGAGATTTGTGAGTCGCATCGCTTGAAGCTGATCATTCTTCTTTCGGATGCGCTGTATCAAGCCGCCCACCGGGAAGAATATCAATGGTACATTTTCGTTGATGCCGTTCGCGATTCGCTCCCGAATTTCGTGCAGCATGTCATCCCGCCGATCCAGGTCATTGCAAGCCCTGCATGGGCGAGGTTCAGAACCTGCAACGCGGCGTCGACAGCTGGTGGAGCGCAAGAAGAAACGATGCCCCTCCGAGAAGTAGTCCCAAGGAAGTGAGTACTTGGCATGGATTCCGAAGGGGTAGGTTGTATGCTGATTTTCCCCTGCGGGGAAGATGAGTTGAATGCCCGTGCAAAGGGACTCAATGGGTTTTTCTGGATTGACTGAATCGATTTCGATAACCAACGCGGGACTCGAGGATCGGCTGTTACTGTAGAAAAGGTGAGTCCTTTTAACAAGCGGATACTCCTTCGTTGGCTCACCTCGGCGAAAGGACGCGTGAATTCGTTGATGTGTCGCCGGCAAAGCTCGAACATGTATCATCCCTATATCAAAAAGAGGGTGAGTTTTGGCCAAAAAATGATCTGGCTGATTGACCAACCTCGACGAAGGTGGGCGTGAATTAATTGACATCCCGGCGCCGAAGCTCGAAGTCTCATCCCTACGTTTAAGTGCATGCATGAGTTTTGGCCCCAAAAAATATTTAGGTTATGTGCCGCACCGAGGGGAAAGAGCACGTGCGGAATCTGGTGGACTTGCCGGAGCCGGAACAAATGGACGGATGAGCGGCGGGGTGGGCACAACCGGGGGCACTTTCGGTGGGGCTTTCTTGAAGAAACCACGCATAAAATTGGCCGATTTTTCCAGCTTTTTCTTCTTATTCAGCGCCTCCATTGCAGTTTTGCAGTCTTGTGATTTCTGGTGCTCGTCATAATTATGCTGTCCAGCGAGGCTGACTTTGACGGGCTGTTGCATTTACTGCATTGCCAGACCGTATCAGGAGTTAAAGCAGCGGTTCGGCGCGTATCCGGCTCGCTGGTTCCCGCGCTTGGCGTCGGTGACTTGGAACGGCGCGACGAGAACGAGGAGACTGAGAACTGTCAAGCCTTGAGTCAAGATTGGTACAAGGTCTATTCAATTGAACATACTGTTGACAGGTGTCTTTTGAAGTCTGACGGGGGCTTCTTCGACATCTCGGTCCGCGGATGTCGAAGGTAGTAGGTACGTTAGAGGGTACGTCACTTGAAAATTTGGTGTGTGACATGATCCGCGGCAACCAACACCGCCAAACAGCAACAACACGTTCCCGGACCATCATCTAGCATAACTACAGTTCGAAATTCACTTTTTGACGAGAAACACGGCTCAAACTCGAAATCCAAAAGTTGGTCTGATTTTTTTTTTCGCGGCCGAGAGGGACCCCTCCCCCCCTTCCTTATTAGGAAATTTCTTATCTCGGAAGCCCCTTGGTATGGACCGAGCAACTTGAAGAATCCAAACTTGTTGCGCGCAAAAGCACCGGCCAAAAAAAGACGCTATGCAAGGGAGAAGTTAGATTCAAAGTGGTGTCCAGCATTCATGATTGAACGAAATTGTAAACCATCATTGCTCCCCGCCCGGATTATTCCGCTGATGGGATCGGATCGGCGCCTTGCATCAAATCGTCGGGTCGGCCCCGCAGCCGCCATCTGGTCTCTGCAAATTGACGACGATCGGATGCGACTTGGGGGGAGGCCGATGCTTAGCACGGCATAACTCGTACTTTGAGATAATTCCTTCACTAATACCCAGTGTTTAAATAGACACATATTATCTTCACTTTCATTGATTGCCATGATTGCCAATATGATTTTGATGATGTCCGCTCACGGCATCCGGGTGGAAATTGTACTGCCGTTGAAGCCGACCATCAAATGTTCGGGATTATCCGAAGTCTTGCGTACATGTCGTCTGCACCGCCACGACCTGAAGTTCAACTCTTTAAAAATTATTGCGGATTTCTGTAGCCCAAACTAACTCAGATGTAGTACTAAACATATGGAGTGGAACCACTTACACCCTCAAATGATGTACCACAGGTGTTGTTTGATGGTAGATGCTACAAACCTTGAATACAAAAAAAAAATGCAATACCCCTGATCAAATAAGGCACAATTCCCAATGCTGCCCCATTAAACCCAGTTATACGGTTACCCGAGGTTACCTCAAGCATAAAACCACAGGAGAGAAGCTGAACTGTTTGAAATGGTTTGTGTATTTCTGTGGCCCCAAATTAACTGAAACATAATACTAAACATATGGAGTGGAACCTCTTAAACTCTCAAATGTTTTACTAGACACAAGATGTGCCTTCGCATCGCTCCGGCAGGCACTCTGGAAAACTGAGGTCTGAGTGCTCCCGAAAGTGTTCCGGAAACTCAATGAATCAAATAAAAAAGGGGGACCCTTGAAACTCAAAGTATCGAGGTCGATTTCTGCTCAAGGTATATGATAATTTATCCAGCTCCCGACATGGTGGCGACCGAAATCTCATACACACACACACATAAATTACCGTATATACTATAGGTCAACCCACACCGGTTCAATTATGTCCAGGCGATACCTGACTCAGGAACGAGACGAGTGAGGGACAGGCAGAGGCATACTGAGCTCTGTTAACTCAGGTCGGGGAACTCGAAGGCACACTCGAGACTCGGACAAATGCAACATTCCCGCACAGTATTACCTGGTATTCGAATGTAAACAACACTTGCTGGGAAAATACAGCAATGGGCTAGAACGGGGTACAAATTCGGGGCAGCTGTGCGAGGTAGCAGAAAAATAGAAATATAAAGAGTGCAAAGACAGCAAGTGAAACAAACGGGTGAGCGGAACATTGGGAGGAATATCCACAGGAAGTGCAACAGAGAGAGTACTACTAAATTGGGAGATGCGCACCACGCACCCATTTTATAAAAATCACCATCTGCAGTTGATCTGTAGTCTGGGTCCCAGAGTTAATTATGCAAACCCGGTCGACAGAATCCCAAACCATGTCCAGTACCATTGGTCCTCGTCCCTGCCACTGGTGAACGGTTTTCAGGATTTCCAATGAAAGAATTAAATCAACAGAGCACGCACCTGGCTGTATGATCGAGGTATTCGCCCAGACCGTGCGATAGTGGAGAGCTTTGGTAGAACTTTTTGATTACGTCCATCCAAATTGAAAGGGGTGCGGAACAGACTTACGTAGTGGAAGCATGAGGGGATTCGGGATGAGCAAGACCAGATGTATGCGCCAAATTGCGAGCACCTGTGCAGAGAAATAGCTAACAGAGCCTAGAAAATTACGCTGATGCAGGCCTGAAGTATCGTAGATATCCATGAGAAGAAGAAACAAACCAAAGAAGGAAATAAAGAATAACTCACCTCGCACCTTGATAGGACTTGCGAGTAGGCTGTACAAGATATAAATCGTCCAGCTCGAGAATGCAGAGCGAAAAGGAGAGGTAGAAAAGGGAGAAAGAGCAAGGAGCATCAAGAATGCGACAGAAAAAAGTTTGGTGCTTGAATTTCGTTCGAGGCTTGCGAGCTTGGGTACATCAGAGATACAACCAGCAGGATGGAAAGATCTTAATACCCCAAGTAGCATAACGTGAGCCACTGAGCTCGAGGCCCAAGCATTGAATTTTGCGGTCTGAACCCAGCAACACAGAAGAACATGAGTAGTGCAGAGCAAGATTGAGGGCAAAGTCAAAGTCTTGCTGAGTTTGATGTTCACCAGCCATTTGATTGATATGTCCTGAGGTTCTCCGTTGCAGGGTATCGAAGAGGGGAGCGATCGATTGGATAGCGGGGAAGATGATGGGGAAGAAGGAGGTAGGCGAAGCAGATTATACACCCTGCCCTTTTGAGTGGGCTTTGGAGTTAATGACGCAGATATTGGGTTGTGCACGTCACGAGCGCACAGCCCATGAAACACCGGCAACAGCAGAGCTGAGCAATGCCTCGAGGTACCCCTCATTTGGTTGAAATTTCGGTTGAACCACTGCGGACTTGGAGGAAACCCAATCATTGGCAAAACCAAGTGAGGGAAAAGTGTAAGTAGGGTATGTCGGGCTCAAGCGACCAGAAGAAATAGAAGGGATACACAATTTCTCGAGAATCTCTGGCATCTTCGAAAATTAGCGCGCGGCAGCGGCGTGTGAAAGTAAACAGGTTTTTTTGTCCCGGCTGTAGCATTCGAATTGTGCCTGTCAACTTCCATTTTATTTTTTCAACGGAGAAAATCGGCCGATACAGAGCTGCGTTCTGGGCTCGGGCACATAGTGTAGGTGGGTATTCAGCAAAACCTTTTGAATGTGATGAACAGCCGCGGTCGTATTCAACCAAAATCAGCACCGACAGATGTTCCTGCCCAGCCTACCCGCTCCCGTTACGTACCGTTTCTATAGAGAGCCGTGTATGCTGAGAGATTGAACCAAGGAACACCTACAGAGCAGTACCAGTCCACACAGGTTGAATTAACGGGGTATTGACACTTGTGGGGCCCGTCTCCAGGCGCGGCAGAAGGCCGAGTTCAGAGCGTAGAAACCGTCATCCGATGCTCGGGGGAAAATCCGAACCAATCCATCTAAATGATGGTTTTTATATATTCATAGTGTGAACATAGGCTGGATCGAAGGCCGGAAAACCGGTAGCGGGTGCGCCTGATGGTGTAATCTCAGTGCATGGGCTCGAACAACTTAAAACCTCCATACCTCGGTGTTAAACACATATCCTAACGCGAGTCAGTACGAGTCAAGACATAGCAGACTGAGGGCCAAGTACATACCATCCAACGGCAATACCGACTCACCCACGAAGGGTCAGGAACAAGTATTTCATTGTCTCGCTCTGTGTGTTATGTGACCGAGGTTAGTATGTACAAGAATAAAGTTTTGGGATGAAGGAAGAGCCTGGGAGCAATCATTGAGTTCTTTTGGTTTGTTATCTAACTTCCCTTTCAGAGTTCATCCGTCCACTTCATCCAATTGAATACAGTTCAATCACAATAAGAATTCTCTCCGACGAACGTCTTGGACTTGTCCAACGTCGACGTAGATCACACAGGGCACTATTGATGGATAGATGCATTTGAATCAACGATGGAGAGAGGAATTTTGTACTCACAACAAGCTCATTGACTCCCCCTTTTATGCTAATTTTCATAAACATTAAACAAATCAGTAGTGAATACAATTTATTCATCGACCCCAGATATTTATATAGACACAGGATATCTCAAATGTGTTACTAGAAGTGACCCGGTGGAAATTGTACCGCCGTTGAAGCCGACCATCTGATTTGTTCGGGATTTTCCGAAGTCTTGCGTACGTGTCGTCTGCACTGCCACAACCTAAAGTTGAACTCTGTAAATGTATCACGGATTTCTGTAGCCGCAAACTAATTCAAATGTATTGCTAAACATATTGAGTAGAACCTCTGCAACTCTCAAATGTTTTACTAGAGCCGTGGTTGAATGGTAGATACTACGAGCTTGAATACAAAAAATATGCAATACTCACACTACAAATTGGGCACGATGCTCGGCACAGAGTTACACAAAGCAATACTAAATTGATCAGTATGTGTACAACATTTATGAGTACTAGAAGGTGTGACCTGGTGGAGGTTAGGAAACAAAGAGAAAAATTATAAATAGACTAGCCGGATTCGAACGAGCATCATCTTGGTGGATGATGTAATCGCTAAATCTATTAGATTAGGCTCTTAAGAAGACTACAAAAATCTAATGGACACCGCCACTATTTCATTACATCCTCAGGACGCACTGATAAACGTATCACCAACTCAAAAATCTGGTCCCGATTGATGAAAAGAACGAGTACATAAAGTTAGACTCGCAAGCCAGTCGACGTCCACTCAGTTACAAGACAGAGCGGGTGGGAACGGCGACGGATTAGGATAGAGAACAAATAGCTACAACATCGGAGCAAATAATGATGGGACGTCAAACAACAGGTAACCTTGTGGACGGACTGGGCCCGCATGTCGCCTGTTTCAGTGATGGATTTCCGCCCCGCCATTTCAGACCTTCGACTTAAAACAAACGCGCCGAATACCTTAAAAAAAAGTCTCAAAGTACCTTAGGCAAAGATGGATAACTTTGGATTCTCTATCCATTGATACCAACATGTTTTTGGACGGCAGAAAAAATGAAGGGGGTATCAATGGATAGAGAATGAAAAGTTATCCATCTTTGCCTCAGACACCCCCCGGCTCTGCTGTGTAGTTCGTGAGTTGCAAAAGCGTCGTTTCCATTTTATTTCTAAGTCAAGCGTCTGAAATGGCGGAGAGATCTGCCATCTGCCAAACAGGCGACATGGGGGCCCAGCCTGTCCCGGTGAATGCCTGAGTTTACGATGGCATCAATTTCACCGGGCCGGGCTGGTTTCACGAGCCTAACATAAAGTACTCGTAACTCTGGCCGCAAAGATCACCAACCTCCGGCCTTAAAAAGCAGCTCTCCCCGCCTCCCTCCCTCTATCAATCTCTTCTCTCGCAGAGCATGACTGCCCCCCCCCCCCCCCCCCCCCCCCGACCATCGTCGCCGCCAACGCCGCCTGAGTGCCTGCCTACACTCCCGTCGGCATCGTCGTCGGCGGCTCCTCCGGCATCGGGCAGGGTATCGCAGAGGCCTTCGCGCGGCACACTCACGGCCGCGCCTACATCGTCCTCGTCGGCCGGTACGAGGCCGCCGCAGCCGCCATCCTCGTGCGTCTCCCCGCCGCTTCCAGGTGAAGCGTACACCCGCGAATTCATCTACTGCGACCTGTCTCTCGTCGCGAACGCCAAACGCACCAGCGCCGAGCTCACTGCGCGATTCCCCCGGGTCAATATCGTGTTCCTCACGGCCGGGGCCATCAGCATCAAAGGCTTCGACCCCACGCCCGAGGAGAGGCTCGAACGTCGGATGGCCTCGTTATACTACTCCAAATTCGCGTTCATCGCGAGTCTGCTCCCGTCCCTGCGCGCGGCGAGAGGGGCAGGCGAAGACGCGCGTGTGGCGGCGGTGCACACCACCGGCCGGGGCATGCCGGTCGATTTGGGGGATTTGGGGCAAGAGGGGGCGCTGGGGAGGGGCGTGAGGGGTGTGAGGATCCTGGTGGGGCAATTGGCGAGTTATCAGGACTTGACGGCGGAGGTATGGCTCTCTCCTTCCTTTCCTCGTTCTTGCTCTCCTACCTTTCCCTCTCCCTCCTCCGATTTCTTGTGTTCTTCCTTCCTCCCTCTCTGCTTTCCCTCTCCCTTCCCTCTCCCTCTCCCTCCCTTCCTGCTTCGTGTCCCACCGGCTCTGTTTGGCTAATTAAACACAGGGCTTCGCCGCCCGACCCGCTGACACCGGCCTCACATTTACACACACCTTCCCCGGCTCCGTCGACACCCCCGTCCTCCGCGCTTCGCCGTCCCTCGCGCTGCGGATCGCGCACTACATCCGGGTGCTTTTGCGGATACGGGGTGAGATGAGCATTGAGGAGTGTGGGGAGCGGCAGTTGAGGGGACCGTTAAATGTATGTCTTTTTTTTTTTGGCCGTTCTTTCGATCCTTCTTCATTCATTCTGTAATTAACCGATTCGAACGCCGAGTTCAATTCTTCCATGTTTCAAATCCTCCGGTGATCTTCACATCAGCTACGGTAGGCGAGAGCTACACGGTTCGATTCACATTGAGCGCTCGAACCACGTAGCTCTCGCTGACTGCGGGCCGTCACCGTAGCGTCAAGTTTTCACTCTCACCAGCTACTTACCCCCCGTCTCCTTGTCACTCTCCATCGTGGCCTCAGCCGCCGTCGTTTCCCAACGATACCTTTGATAGTCCTCCTGAGTTTTTGACAAGATCGACAACACAATAATTTCTCGCTTCCATCCTCGGAGCCAAGTTGGAGTAGTACGCATCGAGTACGCAACTAGCAAGGCTGGGGGGTGAGTGATGGAAAATCTCTCATTTCGGTCTTTTTCCACTTTTCTTTCTGTAACTTTTTTTTACTATCCCTCTTCCGAGTCGCTCTATGCAAATCAGCATCTGTCAACAAGAAACTTCTACTTGCTCGAGGAGTCTTCCTCAATGCATGCCAGTCACTGCATTTTGACGGCTTCTGGAGCCGTCAAATGCAGTGAGTGTAATATCAGAGACAACCCTGTTAATAAATCATTTCCAGCGAATTTTCAACGACAAGAATGTGATGACATTATTTAATATGCTGTAGTAGGCATCATTGTCAGTCAGTCGGATGAACAGCGACGGCGGCGGACGACAGCAATTTAAACAGGTGTAAGGGTAGTACATACAAGGCGGCCCGGTGCAGTGCCGGCCAGCGGGAGCTACGTGATTCAAGCCGAACCGCGGCGTTCGATTTGAATCGAATCGCGTAGCTCTCGCCTACCGTAATCAGCACCCTTTTTTTTCGCCGTCCCATTCTTCCAGTCCTTCCTTCCCGCACCTTCCTTTGTAATCCTTTCCAGACGGTGTCTTGTTTGTCCCGCCTTATATTCTTACCTTCAAGCCACCCCCGTGCGCTTGTTTTTTATCTCCCACACGAATTCATTCACTCTCCGCGTCCGTCCGGACGCGCATTGTCCCCTAGCTTTGATCTACTCCCTTCCGGCGGCACGCGAACATCCACTCATTTGTTTCATCCCCTTTTGCCGCAGCGTACTTCTTCTTCGTTCTTGCCAATCTGGTTTGTCCTGGGATCCTTGCTTCCCTTCTTGCCTTACAGCACTTAAACCACTCACTCTTACATTGTCCCCTTTCTACTCCCTTCTATTTTCTTTCCGCATTTCCCACTTTCTCTTCTATCTTCCGCACCTCTCTTTTCCATCCCTCTCCTCTCCCTGACGCGTCCGGCTTTGCGGCTAACTAATTCCTCTCTTCCACAGGCCCCTCCCGGCAGCTCGCGCACGGGCGGCGACGGCACGTCTCTCCTCGCAGCCGGTGCGGGCGACCCCACCTGGGCAGACGCGAGGGAGAAGCTGTGGGCGTTTAGTGAGGGGGTTGTGAGTGGCGTGGGGATTTGATGTGTGAGTTGTGCTTTAGAGATCGAAGGCGAAAGATGGGGCGGCGAGGCGAGGCGAGGTTCTTCTGCACCAGCGGAACTTGAACCTCATCCACGAGGACTTTCAATTTGGATTCAAAATCGGTTTTGGAGAGCTCGGCCGGAATGTTATGAATGAGCATCGCGTGGATCATGTCTTTGTGCACTGAGGAGAAGCACATTACCTGGTCAATTTACAGTCGGTAAGGTTGGTCACGGGTACAACCGCGGGTACCACAAGGCCAACCCACACACAGGGAGGATAACCAATTATTGACCTGCAAAACATTCAAAAAACATTGAGAACCTATTTACAATGCCTTTTGAATGGTTGCTGGTTCAATAGACAAAAGATATTCAAAATAATTTCTCCATGACTTGGATATCTTCTGCATGATGTTGGCTATGGAGAACATATTTTAAACACATTTTGCATACTGTAGCCTCGAAAATATGGAGCACATTGTAAATTGGTTCTCAATGTTTTTCACATGTTTTGCTGGTAAGTAATTGGTTATCCTCCCTGTGACACCCGTACCCACCAAAACCATACCCGGCGCGGGTCGGGTATGAAACCCGTACGCGTAAACCCGCAGTTCCTCAACCACCCGCGAGTTCTCCAACCTGTCAGGTTTACCTGCGGAAATCAAGCAGAAAATCAGTGTATTCTATGCTGGTAATGCAACACAACTACTTCTCCACACCCACGTCGTTGTCACTGTACAGCTCAATCATCTCAGATGGCTTGCACTTCAACTTGGCTGGCGTCAACCAATTCCTTGATGTAAAGCAGTTTTCTGGTCTGAGGAGCCCAGGCATATGTGACGTTGAAACGAAGGGCCTGGCATAGGGTTGCGAGTGAGATGGAGCAGGCGATGGCCATGCGAGAAGACGTGTTCGACCGCAAGGAACAAAAACCACGGGTTCACGGGTCGGGTGGACAGGTTTTACGCAAGACCAACAAGTCCTTGTCTTTGTTTGTCAGTCCCTGACGTAGCCATTAAGTATATGAAGTTCACTGACAGTATGCGGCGATAGTCTCTTTCCTAGCCATCATACCTCCAGCGGAATTGCTTGTCTTTGCTCCAGATGAGCTGTCTCTGCGTGTTGGCCAAACACTTACTGGGCTTCTCAATGCTACCAATGTATGTTCATATTGTCTTGAATTACCGTGACACACTCTCCCGCACATGCACAGGGCAATGCGTGTGTGTGCTCACCTTCATTTATTTCTTATCCTACTCGGAGCTACCGCCGAGGGATGGTAGAATCCTCCCAGCAATATTACAACTGATTCTCATTCGATGGACACTTTTTCGAGGGTAGTATTTGTGTACTATCATAAGTAGAGCTCACTATGCGAAATTGGTCCGACCCCTGTCTATGAGCTCACAACATATCCGAGAACTAGGTTGGTCGCTACGGTATTCACTGTGCTACCGCTGTTCTAGTGAAAACCATAACTTTTTTGAAATAATCTCATTATGTAATTACATCAAAAAGCCGATATTCTATCCCCTGCAGATTTTCAGTGCGATTCCAACGTACCCACTCCCGAGGTAATCCAATCAAAACTGAGGCCGTGGCAGCTGTTCTAGCCAAAACTGTCCAAAAAAAAAAAAATTGGCCCACGCGTTATGTACCGCAAATAGCTGTAACGTTGTTCTTCCGAAATGCACCCGGTCCAATCGAGATTCGCTTTCTTCATGTATATGACCGTTCATGTCTCTTACGTCGCATACTGTACGCTCTCGGACTCAAATTTGTAGGATTCCTATAGAACAACTCGCTGATCGCTGGTTGGAAATTTTTCGAACAACACATGCATTTCTGATGGTCTATATATATGCCTACCAGCCAATGGAATTCCAAAATGTTGTCTTTGATGTCGGTCAACCCATCTTGGATGACGTCTGTGAATAATGTCCCCGGTCTCCGCCTCTTTGGCTCGGTGGTGCGAGAAGTTACAAACTGAAGGGAAATTGACATTTCGTATTCTGTGCCCCATGTTTGCGCTCTTGTTGAACTACATGATGTAATAGACTCCATGACCTTAGCTCGAACCACCCTCACATCTAGATATAAATGCATCTGCAGCTATCCACCAAAGCCCGTTATCTTTGAAGTTTGAAGTTGAGCTGACATTGTGGAAGCCTCATGCTACTGAATTGAAGGCGCCGTGATCATCATTTTTCTAGAAGACTTTGCGCGTCCGCGTCATCTATGGAAGAAAATATTTTTGGGCGTGTTTGAGCACCGTGTCTAGATAAGAGTCCGAATCTCTAAGAATCACTCTAGACTGGTGTAAGTCCGTCGATCTGATAGTCAGGTCAAGCACATCTCTGTCGAACTCTGACACGTAAATAAAATCATTCAGGAGCACCTGAACTCTCGACTTCGGAAGCGATGCAAAACGTCTGCAGCTCTGAGCTGGAACCCAGTCTTTCTGACTTTAAACTTGTCCACTGCTCATTCCGAGAAGATTCCGAGCACAGAAAACAGGTGTGCAAAATGGTCCCGAACTTATTGGATTTTGCATCATCACGGCCATCAAAGAACCCTGCCGCGAAGATCCCGCAGTGATGGCTATGACGAGCCACCCACAATCCAACATCTGGATGTCTATGGCGGTCTGTACAGACCAAATAGACCCATAGACTCCCCCCTGTCTTTGCTAGACCGCGACAGACCGATAGACCGGCAGAGGATAGTTAAGCGATAGACACACAGACGCATAGACGCGCCGCTTAAAGCAAGAAACCATCAAAGATGATCATTTGTGGTACTCATATGGATTGAACTCCGACAGAAAATAGGAACAAAAAATAATATATTCAAAAGCACCTACAGGCGACTCGCAGGTAATTCCAGGTCAGATAGAGTACGAGGAGACGCAAGCAGAAGCAGGAATTCTTTGCTCATTTTCCACATCACAGCACACGGAAAAGAAAGACATGAGCAACGGTGAGAACATGAGAAGAGGGAAACACCTCATTGAGTTTCATGGCCTTACCAGGCACTGAATTACGGTGGCCACGTCTCTGAGAGCAGTGGGAGAACTGGACATTTACCTAAGGCAGGGGGCTCGAGGAGGAAGGGACGGGCATGTGGGCGGAAGGAAGAAGGAATGATAATTGACGTTGCGCACCTGTTTATATTCGGGCCTCGGCAAAGGACTCAGTGATTTCTTTTACAAAGTCGGAGGGAGCCGGAGACAACGGTCAGACTGAGAATGTCGACATGAGGCCGGACAACGCCCAGATGGGGAGGATCAGGCTGATGGCCGGCGAAGCACGGGAAGGCGATCTTTGGCCGAGTCTAGCGGTTGTCCATCGCTTCGAGGACGTGTCTATTGCGGTCTGTCGGTTCGTGACCGTGTCTATCACAGTCTAGTAAGTCTATATGCGTCTGTGCAGCCACAGCCGGTCTAAATAGGCCAACCGTCTCTGTGGCGCCAGAATGCGTTTCCAGATGAAACTCACGGCATCAAAGCTGTTTCCCGGCATCTAGAACGGCCCAGTACATACCTGCAAAACCCGAGGCCAGAAGCCCAAATGGCCCGTAGATACCTATATTATGTATGGGTCATGTCTTGTCCCCTCAGGAAATTCGCCAAACTCTGGGCTCGACAACGACCTACTCATGTGTACGGCCCATCGTTCTTGTCCATGTCCATCCTAACCGCGGTCCAATTCGTAGCTGCAGATAAATCAGTCCCCCAAGGTCGTGCGTTCAATTTACAATATCTGTCCTCACTGCTGCTCTCAAATTAATCCCACTCCAGAAAATGGCCCCATCCCCATCAGTGGTACTTCCTATCATTCAGTACCTGTGACGGGCACTGGATCACAGGAAAATCCCAAGCCTGTGCCGATGGGTCTGTATCAGACGCACCTGCGAAAGTCTGCCGCACGTATGCGCAAGCCGCACCCCGCTACGTATACGAACGGGGGAGACAAAAGCAACAAGGATCAGTCTCAGTGAGGGTCGAAAGGAGGTAGTTGATCAGTTGATAATGTGGTTGTTGGTCGCGGATATGCGGAGATTGATCTTTAGTGTAGATAAAATACGAGAACATTTTTTCTTGCCGGAATCCGATATCGTTCGGGGGGGGGGAGAAGAGTGCGCTCTTCGATCATGGAGCGATTCGGTAACTAACGGCCTGGCTGTCGGGTTTGTGCCATTCGCATGAACACCGCCACCTGTTGATCCTAACCCACCCGAACCCCCCTACGAATCACCACCAGCGCACTCTGCGGCGGTCTTCGGAGGGGGCCTTCGGCCTTCTTTTCCTTCTGGAGGACCGATAGGAGAGGCTCCCTAAAACCCGACACTGCGACACACTTTTTAATTCCGACACATGGGAGAATATGCGACACGCTTTGTTCGAATTTCACAAAGCCCGACGCATTCTCTCAACCTCAACATTTTCTGCAAATCCTTCGTACTTACTTCCAACCCGCCATCGCGATCCTCGTGGTGATGGGATCACAGATTTCTTGATATGGTTCGTGTACGGTCCACTCCCCACTCGAATACACTCAAACTGATAGAGAGTGTTGGTTTACCTGTGAATGTTCAATTGCACCACTGACCCGCGAAATATTCATGAGGCCAAATTTCCGTATTAAATTTGTATTAACAGCTACATGGTACAAGCGGTGTACCGGCGCGCAAGTGAACACGATCCCGGCCGGGAAATGCGCCGCGCATACGGTGTCCCCCGCAGCTCACGCGTACATAGTTGAAAAAATATCCACCTCTACCTCGTCCATCACTGATTCACTGCCGCGTTGCACGGCATGCCTCCCTCCTTTTGGCGTTCAACCAAAAGCGGGCCCATCAACCATAGCCAGGCCTATGTAGAGAGCGTCATGTGCTTCAACATACACTCTAGACAATGCTGTCAGCAGCGGCACCCCGGAACGGCCCCGTTCGTCCGGAGAACGCATGCATTTCTTTCCATCGTCGAAGGATGCTGTGTTTTCTTCAGTTGGCGATGGCGGGGACGCTCGCTGGGGACCCGCAGTCGTCGTTGAAACCCTTTGAACATTGCGGCAACAACGACCCTGCAACGAAAGGATAGTAACGTACCTGTGGTCCAAAATATCACAGCTCAACCTCCCTCAGCTTTGGTTCGGCATCGGCGCGTCGTGGATGGTGGTGGCTGAGGAAGGGAGGATGTGTTTTTTTTTTTTTTTTTTTTTTTTTTTTTTTGTATCCATTTTATTTCCTGGTGTGCCTACGGCATATGATGGAAATAAAGCTATCTAAGTATCGTAAGTCGTCGTCGTAGATAGTAGTGTCTTCGTGCGGTATTATAATCAGACTCTAATACTTGGCAAACGCGAGGTGCGCCTGCTAAGCGGATAACCGCCGGGATATATGGTGGCCGAAGCCTCTAAATATATAAGTAAGTAACTGTATATGCATATCTACCTGGCGTCGTCGGGGGTCGTCAGTTCCTTGAAGTCGCCGTAAACAGCGCGGAACCGTCCTGTCTCTTGAACGTAACGAAAGAGCAGGGGTAGGAGCATGGGATCGCCCAATAGGTGTCTCGTGTGTTGGGCAAGGCGATTCTCGACATACATCCGTCGGCGTGCGTGGGTGTGGGCGGGGCAGAATGGAGATAGTGGTCTACGGTTTCGATGTCTCTTTCGCAGCAAGGGCAGATGGGGGACGGGGCTTTGTTCAGTCGGTGGAGGTGTTTGGCTAGCGGGATGTGGTGGGTGCGTAGTTGGAAGAGGAGGGCGGCATGTTTGCGAGGGAAGGTGGAGATGGTTTTTAGGAAGCGGTTCGACGGCGCGGATGGGTCGATGTCTTTGATCCGTGCGTAGCGCGGGGATTTCTCGTACTGTTTCCCTTGTCTCCACCTTCAAGAGCTGCGCGTGGGTCTGCGCGAGGGTGGACTTGCTGTAAGGCAGATTCTTCAGGACCTTTGGAGTCCCGCCGAAACTGCCTTCCCGCGCCGCCCTCTTTGCTGCTTCGTCCGCTGCCTCGTTACCCGGTATGTCGACATGGCCAGGTGTCCAGTCAATGCGAAGACGTATGCGTGGGTGTGTCTGTTTCGTCTTGCGTAACCTGGTGTGGAAGTGATCCCAGATATAGTGCCCTGGCCCTGGCTTGCCCGACGCTGTCGTGATGATCGCCGCCTTGTTGTCGAGTCCTAGAGGTACGATCCCTTCGATATCCTCCCCTGTCTCCTGTCGCAAGCATTCAATCGCCAGGATTTGACCTACCCCCTCAGCCTCGAAAACTCCGTATCGTTCAGCCGTGCCTAGCTGCAACCCCTTTGCCCTCTTCACTTCTCCGTTTACGCACAACAGTCCCGCCGCCCCTACCATAACCGTCGATAAGTGAGCCGTCCGAAAACAGTGTCACCCTCGCCGTCTCTGCCAACGCCCATTCCTTGGCCTCCTCCTTGTCGTTGGCCACGCGCACTTCTACTGGTGCTTTCCATCCTGCCCTGACTCTCACCGCCGGTATCTTCCTCGACCACCTCCTGCTTCACGTCTTTGTAGGCGTTCATCAAGAAATGCATCGGGTGCGGGTATTTCTTGACGTGTCTTTTACCCGCGTTCTTGACGGCTGCGTGTAGTGGATGCGTAGGCGGTAACGTCGTGTAGCGTAGCGCTGCCTTCTGCAAGTGCTGATCCACCGCCATTCGTATGGGCCTCAGGTTCGCATGCGCGTCCACCATGTCGGCTGGGGAGGACACCATTCCTCCCAGAATCATCGTCCCCGCCTTCAGCTGTATTGACTGCAGCTTCTTTACTGTCGCCCTCCCGTCGTGTCTTCGGTTCTCGCCGCGTTTGCGTTGGTATACCGGTGCTAAGAAGACTTCAGCTCCATAGAACATCCTCGGCACGCAAATTCCGAGGTATAGATGTCGCATCCATGTCGCCCGTACGTCCTTGGAGACCTTGGCTAGTCGCTGAAACATCACCAGCCACTCGTGCCCTTTTGCTACCGCCGCCGCACCCTGCTCTTTGAACGTCAGCCCCTCATCTAGCCATATTCCCACCAGCTTGACCGCCCGGCTTGGCTTCACCACCACTCCATCTATCACCAGATCTGGTCGCTTCTCTGGCATCCGTACCGGTTTCTGTCCGAATGGTCTTGGGACCAACCGCGTCCGTCGTGAAAAACAGCACGCTTGATCCTTCGCAGCCCCAAATACACTATTGTGTGTTGTCCCCCACTCGTTCACCCCTCCTTCCCTTGTGACCGTCTCCGTAATCTTTCGGTTGGTCTCCTCGAACGTATCCCCGATTGCGAGAAGGTGATAGTCATCGATGTATATGCCGGAGTCGTTGCTGATGCATGCTAGCGGCGCGTTGAAGAACAGGTAGCACGTTACTGATTGCGGATCGCCCTGGTCGAGGCCATCGATGATGTCAAAGGGCTCCGATACGAAGTCGTCGAATACCAGCCGTGTCGTCCCTCCCCTCGAACCTGCGGATCATCCAGTCAGTATGCTCGCGTGGTACCCCCGCCATTCTCATATTGTGCACCACACGGGAGATCATCGCGCTCGGGAACGCTCCTTTCACGTCGCGTAGCAGCAAGGTCGCCACTTTCCCTTTCCTCCATGCATCTCTGACTTTCTTCACCAGTCCTTGTACCATGTCCACTCCTGTCCGCCCCGGTCGTCCCCCGTAGTGGTTTGCTGGTAGCATATTATACCGCTCCGCATTCACCGCTACTTGGTGGTTCTTCGCTGCGTTCCGTATCCGCGCGTGTCCATGGGAAAGTATGAGCAGTCGATGCGCCCCCCGGGTTCGAGTAGTCGGGCTTGCCTGGCTTGCGGCCTACTATCGTCTCCGTTACCTTCCAGTCCGCTGGCTCGTGTTCGAAAACGTCTAGGCGCGGTAGATGGCGCAGAGCCGCGGGACCAACAAGTCTGCGCAGAATTTGTAAACGGAATTCGGATACGTGCCTGACTGTGTGGCCTTCCACGGTTTCAACTTTGCGATAACTAGGTGTAGTATCACCTCGGAGATCGGTTGGTACTTCCAGAGCGGCGTCGGGTATTCGGTGTCGTTCGGAGGATCTGTGGCTCCTGCTCCGCGTTCGGGATAAATTCCTTTACTAGCCACCTGCTCTTCTCCTCGTTGGTCACCGCCACTTCCTCCACCCCGTTCGCCCCCTTTCCTTTTTAAGTCCGGTATACGTACCTTGCCTCCATCCGTTGGCGCCGTCTTCATCAACTGCCCCGCCGTCCACACGTCCTCCCCATCAATGTTGTCTAGCCACTCCTCCCAACACGTAGCTCATGCCTTCCGTAACTCTGCCGACAGATGATTGCGTGCCTTGCGGTACTCCTCGTGCACCGGGCTGTCTTGGATCTCCTTTTGCCTCCATGATCTGTGTGCCAATTTGTCGCGTTCTTTCTTCAACATGGTGAGTTTGGCCGTCCACCATCGTTTCGAATGTGGGCTAATCTTGCTCAGCGGGATATGCGCCTCCACACATCGCTGTATCGCCGCGTCCAATTCTGTGATTGCTGCCTCCACCTCCTCTACGCTGGAGTATCCGTCTGCCATCGGTAGCGCCTCCAGCTCTCCCTTCAGCATCTTCTTTAGCTCCTCCCAGTTTCCCGCCCTCCAATTCCGCCTCTCCACCTTCACCTTGCTCGGGGGGACAAGGTCGATTTCGCTGATGATTGCGAAGTGATCTGTTGTACCTGGGGTTTTCTCAGGATAAGCATTGCACCGCGTGAAGAAGGGGAAAAAGTCTTCGCTGCAGAATACGTTGTCTGGTCGCGTTAGGTTTCCCGTGCGTTTCGCACATAGCGTGGGGACATCTTTTGGTAGCGGCATCAGCATGCGGTAATAACCCAGTAGCTGTAGCAGCATCGCCGCTGCGTCCTCTGCTGTCTTGGTAAAAAGGTGCGCGTTTCTGTCTTCATCCCACAGCGGGCTGTTGCCGATTGAAATCCCCTAACCAGATGTAGTACACCCGTCCAGGAGGGTGTCGTCGTGCCGCCGGGCTCCGCATGTAATCCCATATCGCCTTGAGGCTGTCGTCGTGGTCCCCGTCGTTGTAGACATTTATTATTTGTATGGTCCCCACAGCGCTCCGGAATTCGACTCCCACCACATCCGCCGACGATATGTGTATCTGCGACCAGGAGTTGGTCGGCAGAGACGCGCTCACTAGCGTTATCGCCCTCGTCCTGCCTCCTTCCCTCCCATGTAGCGTTGGATAGACCGCCGTCCATGCACTGTTCGACCTCGTCTTCCCGAGGAAGTCGATGTACAGCTCCTGTAGTGCCGCAAAATGGTATCTGTCTCTGCCCATTGCCTGTAACATTTCGTGCTGATTGTCTGCGCTCCTGTCTAGGTTTTGTTGCCAGATCGTCAGCTTCCTCGTCCCCTGTGGCTGCCGTGGGTGTTCAGGCATTGATGTCGCCCACGGTTTCGGCCGGGTCCTGTGTTTGCGTTGCTGGTCCTGTGGTGAAAAGGGAATCAAGTCGCGGGAGGCCCTCGGGAGGGGTGTCCCAGCGCAATCCGCCGCCGGTGTTTCCTCCTGTGACCTCGCCTTCCTCGGGCCTCTCCCTGCTGCTTCCTCCCGCTGCGCTCTCTGTACCTTGCCTGCCAAGTTGCGCTCGTCGTTGACTTTGCGTCCTGTTATCCGCTTGGCGGTGCAACGCGTCCGCCAGGGTCTGTTGCCTTAATCCGTCCGTCGACCACGGGTTCCCTCCCCTCCGTGCTCCATTCTCGTTCCTCCTCCATCCTTCCCACCCTGCATCGGTCGGACGTGCTCCCGCCTGCCCCATCTCGCCCCCCATCGGTCCTCTATAACCCGCCGCTGGTGTCCTCCAATTGCCGTTCGTCTGCCCCTCGCTGTACGCTGGCGCCTGTCCTCTGAACGAAGCCCACGTGCGCGGGTCGTGCGTTGGAATGTAGCGGTAACCCGCCGTCGGGTCTCTTGCCTTGCGGCGCTTTTGCTCCTCCACGAATACCGGACAGTCTCGGCTAACCGCTCCGTGCCCACTTACCTTGCAGTGGGAGCACTTGAATTCCACTGCCGCTACCACCAAACAGTCTCCCGTACGGTGGTTTTCTGCACATCGTCCGCACACATCTACCGTCGACTTGCAGTTGTGCGCTAAGTGACCGTCATAGCTCTGGCACTTAGCGCACCGCCGCGCCTCCTCTTCTGACTTCCTTAACCGGATGTGCTTTCCCTGTAGGAATAGACCATTGTCTATTGCGTGGTTAGCTGCCTCTGCCGTCGCAAAAGCTATTTTGGCATGCGCCGTTCTTTGCCCCGGGGCCCTCCTGTGCTCCGCTTTGATCCACCTCGCATTCACAATTCCCTTCGGCGGTATGCCACTATCGCCCTCCACTACTCTCCATGTTCCTTCATCCGTGACTCGTGTCTCCACCGGAACGAACTCTGCCACCAACTCTATGTGGCGCGCCTTGTACACGCAGCTGGCCCCTAAAGCCGCCGCAAATTTCGCTATTATCTCTGGCGTCTTAATCCAATCCGCCATCGCGTCATCTTTGCAGTCGAAGATCACTCCCCCGTTCGACAGTCTGCGCGCGCCCACAAAAGCCGCCCCCTCTCTCTTTTCTTCCATCAAGGTGAGTGTGAGGTTCGCCTTCTCCTTCAGCTCCAAATCGCTGAGTGCCGCCAAGCTGTCCACATTTGCGTCGCTGGCTTTATCGAATAGAATCTGCCGACGCATGCGCGCGTTCCTTGCTAGGACGTCCGCCTGTTTCTGCCGTCATCCCCGTCGCCGCCGCCGTCGCGTACGTTCGTGGGCCCGTCGGTACTGCCTTGGCAGCCGCCTGCGCCTCCGTGGCCGCCGTGGCTGCTGCTGCCCCTGCCGCTTCCACCACCGTCTTCAACTCGCGCACCTGCGCCTCCAATGCGCGTACATCCTCTCTCGCATTCTCCACCGCTTTGGAAGCCACTGCAGACGCACCTATTAGGTCTTTCACCGAGTCCTGTAATCCTTCCATCCCTGCCGTTACCGCTGCGTTGACTGCCGGTCCACACGCTGTTGCCACCTCTTGCGCCACCGTCGTGTCGATCTCTTCCCCGATGAACGCCAGTGCGCGCAAGGTGGGGGCCATAAGTTTCAGCGTCGCCTGTGTTAATAATGACATCTTCATCAGAGTCGCAAAGAGCTCGTCTCGTGTGAATGGCGCGTCCTTGGCGATCCATTGGCTGGCTTCCAGATACTGTCTAGCGGTGTTAGCGTCCACAATCTCGTTGTTCTTTACTTTCCCATTCGCTTCTATTAGCTGCGGTCTCGTCATGTACGACCCAATCCTTGTCTGTACTTCCTTCTGTGTTGCTGCGTCGAGTGGCGTCGGCGTCGCCTTCGGGGTCGTTCCCCTGGAAGACACTGACATCTTTCTTTCACTCTTTCGTAGCTAGTCGATAATATTTTCTGTCTGCACAATCTCGAAGCCGTAGCGTGCCCGCTGTGCGAGAAACTGCGTGCTCGAGCGTCCGGTGCCACTCGAGTTCCGGGGTCCTGGTCGGGGTGCCACGTGGTCAAGATCAAAGAGAAGTCCAGGGAGGATGTGTCACACCATGACACAGGGTTCAACCATTCTCCAACAGGCCGTGTCGGTTTTTTCTGAAAGATGTGCCGCATTTCCTGAAAGTAAGCACAACTGTGTCCGTTCTTGTGAGATATCACGAAATGTGTCGGTTTTGAGCGCTGTGTCGGATTTGCAAGATGTGTGGCGGTGTCGGCGTTTCTATATCCTCCCGATAGGATGACTGTAGTAATCATATTATCAAACAGAAGCGTAAAATCAAGGAGAGCTTACTCACGCAACCAAATCTGTCGCCAGCCCTAGTGCACGCACATCATTCTTCGTTCGCTTCCCGAGCGGTATAAAGAGGCCAATAAATTTAGCGATAATGGCATATATTTCTAGGCAAATGTTGTGCAACAAAAAAATCAGCGAGCAGAATAAGGAAACCAACTAATCCTTACTCGAATCGTCTTCTGAAAATCATCAAAATTCGCAAAGCTAGCCCGGCGTGGTCGACAGGAGCCAAGGGAACGGCAGTATCACGCTCCACAAAGTCAAGCTGAAATTGAGGAAATTGTAATCATCTCGGTTTCCACGAGGTCAGCTCTTCAAACTCTCACTGAGTGAAAGTCTTCATAAATAACAAGCAAATTCGATGATATGACGGTACCGTACGTACATACATTCATCATAATGGACACGAGTACTTGAATAAGGAGAAAAGGGGGAAGGGACACAATGACTACGTATAAACAAATGTAATCATATATGATTTACATACTCTTCTTCGATCTGACCCAACCTGGATATTGATCGAGCTGCTCCAGTTTGACCGCCTCAAGCTGCGGACAGGCGAGTTGCGCTATGTTAAATCCAATAGAGCTGATAAGTCCAAGCACAACCTGCACAAACAGTTCCGCAGTAGCCAGCTGGCTCGGTACCAGCAACTGTGTCGTTTGATACAAGAAACACGCCAAATAATTGCCCTGGAGCAACATTTCCGCGTTGTAAACCCCATTCGTGAAATTCGCAACGTCGAGGGGCACGAAGGAGTTCACTGTGCCAGTGTTTCCGCCCAAAATGAATGTCTGCGGGTACTTCGTCCACATGTCGACAACATATGGGACAAAGTCCTCAGCGTCCCAGCCTGGGGTTCGATAGAAATTCTCCGGAATACGTTCGGTTCCACGGGTCCAGTAGAGTGTTCCATTGGGATAACGATGGCCCCCGTAGATAGACATGAGCGCATCGGTAGAAATGTATCCATCCGGGAATTCGGCGCTATGATTGGCGAAAAGAGCAGGGATAAGGAGGGGGGCGCCGGATCCAATGACCTGTGCAAAGTAATCGGTGGAGGGTATAATCACATGATTGTGAGCTCACCAATTCTATAGGTCCAAAGAAGAAATATGGATTATTCGCGATTGAGTGGTTGATGCGGTTTGCATGTTGGGTTTCCATGATAGCTTCCTTGTGCGCGGGATCGGGATCCGCAGTGTACATATCGAGGACACCTTGCAGCAATGGTACTTGCAGAGTGTGGGCATCGCCGCTTCCACAGTCTCAGTACGGAAAGAATCATTGGCGATGAAGCTACGCATACTTACCACTCGTACAAATCACATCTAGTCACAGACGCATCGACTTCAAACTGGTTGTGCGTGTTCGTTAACCCAGAAGGGGGCGCTGTAGTTCACGTAAGCTCATGACACAACGGGATGTACAGCGCAGCGCACCAAGAATCCCGCCCACTATTCCCGCAGGCGGCATCTCTCCTATCGACAACGGGAAGTCCGGCGGGGCCAGGAGGTTGGCACCGTACATTCCGAGAGCAATCGTGACGGCGTCGAATGCAGGGCCCGCGCCGAAACCTGCAACCTTATTCTGCCAACGATCGAGGAAGAGATGAGGAGTCCTCACATGCTAAGGAGCCATTAAGAATTTGTTCCCAGGTCACTATACCGTTGTGCGGGATATAGTTGTGGTTCGCCATTGAGTTCAAGGCGGGGCAAGGTCCTCTAAAGTCCCCTGGCCCCGCGGGAACATACGCATGCGCCCCATGAACGTCGATGAGTTGGCTTGTGCTGAAGGTGGATCGCGGCCTAAGTTTGGGATCTATCATGGCAGTTGCACCGGATGGCGCCAAAATGCAAGGCAGGATGAGGGAAAAGGCGCGACGCATGAGTGGGGGAATGAATACTGGAAGTTGGCGATAGTTTCGCGAGATTCCTTGTGCTATTTAAGCCTGGCCGGAGGGACGTTTCACCGAATGCGTTTGATGAATTCAGGACCCTGAAATTTCGATTTGGCCTAGATGGCTAGATGCACACTGATCTGAAGCAAACAAGGCAAGGCTCGGTAATCGTACCTACACGATTGGAGAGGATGTTCGTGAGTTCAATGGAGAAAGACTCAATTTAGCCCTAGACGGCTAGACACACACTGAGCGACTAAGAAGAGGGCGCAAACATAATGGCCCTGATATGTCCGTCTCGCGATGATGATCGTACCTAGAGGATTGGAGAAGGACAAATGAACATGGCGAGCGAAGTCGAAACAATATGGTGTCGAGATTCCAAGCGATATTCCGGCAGGGAAAACGTAAAAACCTGGATAGACAGATAGATGCATTTCACGAGCTCACGAGATTCATGACAGTCGGAGCGAAATTTTACGGCTTCGGGGGGCAGATGCAAGACCGGGGACAGGAGGCGGCGTAAGTGGCTACCTTCAAGTTCAAATGGCAGCGGGACCGTCTCGCTGATGATCGTACCCATTAGAAAATTGGAAAAGGAAAAATGAATATTGCCAAGCGGTCGAGACGGTGTGGCGTCGAGGTTCGACTTGAAGTTCCGGAAAATTTTGGGTTGGGATAGTAATGGTAGTAAAGGGCCCTGATTCGTCCCAGTACTGAGAAATTTCGTAGGACTCACTGCATATCTCGGCTAAGGTGGGTCCAGAACCTATCAAAATGCAGTGACTAGGTGAGACTGCAGCGACAACTCAGACGACATAGTCCAGTGAAGCGTAGGAAGATTCTGTAGACGAGGGCATAGAGGCATTCAAAGAGCTCACGGGATTCGTGAAAGCTGGAGGATAATACATCTTGAAAATATACGGCTTTATGGAAGACATACGACAGAAGACACCGTAAGTGACTGGCATGGGCAGCGGCGTCGCGGCACACCGCGGCGTCGGAGTGAGCTCTGCGTGAGGCTGTAAGATGTAGTGGGTCGCTGTGGCGGCACGGCGAGTTGGTGAAGACTCTCGATAAGGCAAGAAGTACTCGCATATTATGCTTCGCGGGAGTGATACGCAGTATATTCAGTTGCACATGCTCACGCCACGTCGGAGGATGTAAGCCTACTCACATTGTATGGGCACCACACATCCATGACAGCCTTCAGGTTCTGCAGCGCCTTCACATGCGCGAGGTCGTGCACGTTAATCTAGTTACATCCAGTTCCTCCGCCGACGCAGCGCCGGGTTTGTGGAATACATCGTCAGATGGCGTGAATGGCATCAGCGGATGCAGACGAGACAGGACGGGATTACGCACTCATGGATCTAGCACAACGAGATCCCGTTTCTTGACTAAGTCCCATGCGACCACAGATAGCTCAGCAGCGGGTTTCGCACATAAGAAAACATCGCGCTTGGGGAGGTCTTTCACGTACGGTACTTCGGCCCTGCAGACGCCGCGCGTCCATCTAACTCCACCTCTTTGCCCGGCTTGGGCGGCCCAGAGGTTCTCGCTCAGGACTTGATGTCGAAGATGTTCGTGGCGGCCGCGCACGAGGGCACGACGGGCTGGACGGAAGTGCTATGACCGCGAACATGAATATAGCAGCCGTGTGAGTGCGCAAGCGACGAACCGGTGAGGTACTTGTCGCCGTAGAGATGTCGATGAGATGCGCGGCCTCATACATGGGACATGCGCCCGGGTCGGGATCGAGTGCTTTGCCAGGTCACAGTAGAATCAGAGTCGACAGATCCGGACAATAGATCAAGCTCCGGCCCGGATTGGTAGATCACTCCAATCATTTCTCCTCAGTCTCTCAGCAGCAGGATGTCTTTGTTCCGTGTGTTGAACCAAGTCCCCTAGTTCGTCGAGCTTCAAACCCACCTCTCGCCAGCCGCCACCGTCTGAACAGGATACGATGGTGAACGAGCAAGAAATGGAGAAGGAGACACTGGTCCTTAGCAAGTACAGCTCTTCTGGCAGTACTCACTGCGTTCAACCGGTTCCTAGACCGGCAACCGGCGAGGCCCGCTTAGGTCCGTCGAGCCGGTGCGCGCCTAGCTAAGGCGATGCCTAGGGCCATAGCAACATCTAGGCACGCCTAAAAATAATTGTTCTAGGTGTGTCTAGGCGTTGCTACGGCCCTAGGCATCGCCTTGGCTAGGCGCGCGCCGGCTCGACGGACCTAAGCGGGCCTCGCCGGTTGCCGGTCTAGGAACCGGTTGAACGCAGTGAGTGTCTCACTCAGTGAGAAGTACATCTGATTCATTCGCAACGTCACGCAGGGCAACGATCGAGAGCACTACGCCGGAAGTTTTTGCGGTATCGGCGATATATGCACACCTGTGGAGCGCGGCCTGCTGGAGCCCGATAAAAAAGGACATTGTGCCCACCACGGACAGGCGACGACTCGGGTTCCCACGGAGGAGATGCCGAAAACTCCGAAATCCCACCCATTCATATCTGACAGCATCCGGGATACTTATGGGATTGACAGCTGAATGCAATATTCTAGAGCGTTTCAATTCGCACAGATGTGGAGCCGGAGAATCCCGGTTGTATTGAGCGCGTCAGTACGACGTCATAGAGCCTAACGGCGCATCACCCCGCAAGCTGCCGTTCGCTGCCGCCCGCAATAACCGACTCTCACACGCTGCCACAGCTCCACACTGACGCAAAACGAAACGCTCTAGAATATTGCATTCAGCGGGATGGGAACCGTGGCATAATCGGGGGTTGGACCAAACAATTACTAAGTCAGGGCCATCGAATTGCCATCAACGGCTTCCAGCTGCAATCTAGGCCATTTCGATCCGTGGCACAGTTGGAGCCAGGGAATCCCGGTTGCGTGGAGAACGTCAGTACAACGTTGTAAAGACAGCTCCACAATTGACGAGAACGAAACGGCCTAGAATACTTATTGCATTCAGCTGTCAATACGGCTTCCAGCGCGAACTGCACATATACCATCCACCGTGCGGGAAGGTGCGTTCTTACTTCTTTTGTACTTCTTCTTTCTCTTTCATTTTGCCAACGTAATTTACATAAAAGACATGCGCCCAGACTAAGTAACAGCGCCGCTTGCTTGCTGCACGGGCGCTATAGCGTGCGCGATGCTGTATGACGTCTACGCGCTCGACACCTTCCCGGCGCGCACCCTAGCCCCAAACCAGCGACAAACTAACTCGTACACACCGTTCATTCGCTCCCCTGCCGCGGTGATCGCAGCACGCCTTCAAACGCACCTCTACCGCTTCGGCGACGACGCTGAGAGACCGCGCCGAACTGCACGCAACCACGCCATCCCACCCATCGATGTTTCACCCGGCGCATCGCCACGCTCGCCCATCACCCAACGTTGGAAGTCATATATAAAATATATTTCCAAGGTTAGATCAGCGCGGAAGATCTGAATGAACTTGGGGCTGGGTTGAGCTCGATACGTTGTTTAGACCAAGAATTTAGCAGCCAAAAAAAGTCCGGATAACCATCATGGCTCGGACCCGAGTCGAACGGGTTTAGTCCACATATTTTCTCTTCACACAATACAAAGCGCGGATGCGCACCGCGCGCAACCGAACCATCTCCCTTTGAATGTGTGTTGGTATGTGTTGGATAGAATGAAAGTATACTGTACGAGATGAGGTGACCTATTGCGTAATCTGTTACTTCTTGGGCGACTCTTCCTAGATCATTCAGAATGGGAAGGTGGACAATCATACCCCGGCGTTTGGATTTCCACCGTGAGAGCATATTGTTCTCAATGCAAAATGTGAAGAATTACAGGAGCCAATTGGGGGCTGGATGTTTAATTTGTAGTCAATGGGTGTTTCGGTGGCTCGCAATCGTGGATTTGAGATACCACGCACAGCGAAGACGCCGGAGACCAGCACTCGAGCTCAACCGTTGTAACTGTAGGGCCTGAGATCAAATGAAATAAAGAGATAAGGCGAGAGAAGCTACATACGATTACATGACTCCTGGCCTGGCCTCCCCTCCCCATCTCTCGCCTTCCATCTCCGAGGCACAACTCACATCAAATCCCCACGCCACCCACAACGCCCTCACCAAACGCCCACAGCTTCTCCCTCGCCTCCGCCCAGGTGGGGTCGCCGCGCTGGCCGCAGGGAGGGGC
The DNA here is from genome assembly GCA_029378375.1 of Mycena olivaceomarginata. Taxonomy (NCBI): domain Eukaryota; kingdom Fungi; phylum Basidiomycota; class Agaricomycetes; order Agaricales; family Mycenaceae; genus Mycena; species Mycena olivaceomarginata. The sequence goes on along the minus strand of JARKIC010001779.1, from coordinate 17,237 downwards.
GCACCGTCGCCGCCCGTGCGCGAGCTGTCTACGGGGACCTGTGGAGGGACGAAATGAGTTTGAGGCAGAGAGAAGAAGAAGAAGAAGAAGAAAAAAATGATGGCGGGGACTGAAAACAGGCAATGAAAGCGGCAATGGAAAGCTGTAGGGAAGCGCTAGCGATATCAGAGCCTATCACAAGGAGGGAGACCAGAACGATAATCCGGGAAAAAATGAATCAGATCGACGTGGGGAGGAATTTACACCGCCGGACGCTGCGGCGCAGAGCGTAGAGCGAATTTTGAAAGGGGTGTATAGGAGCGTGTGGAAAAAAAAAAGAACCCACAGATGAGGCGGGTGGGCATGGCAGAATGAAATGAATTCGAAAGGGAGCGTGTGGGGAGGCAACGCGAGGGTATAACAAGTTGAAGGATAATTAAGAATAATGGGCGGCAGAAAGGAACAGAAACGAGGGAGAATTTCGAGATGGCAAGGAAGGGAGAATCCCACGCAAGCAAGAGAGACGGAAAGGGAAAGACACGGGACATCATGATGTAGCAGCCACGAAACAAACGGGAGGGGAAGAATCAACGCGCTTGGGGCAGGCTTGAAGGGGAGAATATAATGTGGGGAGACTAAGACACGAGCTGGAAAAGGAAGAAAAAATAAGGGTCAAGGAAGGAAGAAATGAAATAATAGCACAGCGACAAAGAAGAGCGCTGATAAGAAGAGAACTTGGGTGACGGGAGGATTTGGGAAGATGAAAGAATTGAACTCGGAGAACGAACGAAAAGGTAATTTGAAAACATCGAAATGCACTTACATTCAACAGCCCCGTATGCGCAGCGCGAGGCGGATGTAGTGCGCGATGCGCAGCACGAGGGACGGCGAGGCACGGAGGATGGGCGTGTCAACGGGGCCAGGGAAGGTGTGTGTGTGTGGATGTGAAGCTGGTGTTCGGGGGTTGGGCAGCGAAGCCTTTAATCGGTCGAAGAAGGATGAGGGAGAAAGGGAGAAAAGAAGGAGAGCGCACGCACCTCCGCCATCAAATCCTGACAACTCGCCAACTGCCCCACCAAGCTCTTCACGCCCCCCACGCTGTTCTCCATCGCTTCCTTCAGCCCTAGATCTTCCAAATCAACAAATATGCCCCGCTCCGCGGTGTGCACGCCCGCCACCCTTGCGTCCTCCACACCTCCTTTGCGGCGCGCAGCAAAGGCAGCAGCCCGTCGATAAAGGCCCATTTGGAGTAGTACAGGGACGCCATCGGGCGGTCGATGCCCTCGGGCGTGGGGTCAAAGCCTTTGAGGCTGATGGCGCCGGCCGTGAGGAACACAAGGTGGATATGGGAGAAGCGCGCAGGGAGCTGGGCACTCGTGGTTTGGCGTTCGCGACGAGGGACAGGTCGCAGTGGACGAACTCGCGTGTTTACACTTCTCCTGGGGTGGATTTGGGAGCGGGGATGCGCGCGAGGATAGCGCGCGCGGCCGTGAGTGTGCCGCGCGAAGGCCTCTGCGATGGCCAGCCCGATGCCGGAGGTGCCGCCGACGAAGATACCGACGGGGATATAGGAAGGCGCCCAGGCCCCGGCATTGGCGGCGATGATGCTGGCAGGGTGGCCATGTTCTGTGAGAGGAGAGAGCCTGGCTCTAAAGCAAGTGTGGCCAGAGTCGCATCGGATCGTCGTCGAGGTGAAGGACAAGACGGCGGCTGCGGGGCCGACCTCACGATTTGATGCGAGACGCCGGTGTGATCCTATCGACCGAACACTCGTAAACATGTGCAATGCTAGTTCGGAATGGCGGAACACCTTTATATCTTTCTCAAATCGTCCGACTCGGGTATTAATACCAAAAAGGATGGGAAAGCCCCCGTGAGTGCAAGACTGACAGCACACTTGGACCAAGATTCTCTGAGCCTGATTTAAGCCGTTTTCAATCGAGTGTCCGAGCCGCCGACTGTCCCACCATCCCCGTAATCGAATCCAACCTCAAGCTTGATCCAACCTACTAGACGTGGCGGCTACACTATCGGCTTATCGCCGGGATCGTTTATATGCCTATCTACACCACATTACGCGTCAGCATATGCCGCTTAGAACACAAGAACACAAGGCTCGGTCGCACAGCGCACCTCCGCTATTTGTGAAAGGTCCTCGCTGCCGATTTATGCGGACCCCACCCGTTCGACTCGGGTTCCGAGCCATGTACTTACTGAAATTGAGGAAATTTTTGTTTGGGATTCCGGACCCCGGTCCTGATATGGCGACCTTGACTTTTAGGGATTGAATCCAACCAAACGCCCAATGCTCTTAGGGCTTCCGAGAGGAAGATTTAACGCGAAGTTGAGTTTTCCTCTCTCCCTCAAGTACATTCTAACCGAGCACTCTTGGGCGAGCCCTCCCAAGAGGTAACACGGCCCGGCTGCGTGCAGCGCGCATCCACACTTCGTGATGCCAGAAGCGGTACTTTGGTACCCACCCGTTCGACTCGAGTTCGACTCCGGTCCGGGCCATGAGGGATCAACAATCTTTTCTCACTCCATTCTTAGTCCGGAACAACCAGTTAGAACAAGGCATAAGATCCAACCTCCGAGATGGAATGTGGAGATATATATGTACTCTTGTGGCCTGGAATCAGCACTTCATTCCATCGCAACCATGCAAGAAAGCCTGTACCAGCGGGGGGGGGGGGGGGGGGGGGCGGTGCTGTGGCGCGGTATGGTGTCAGCAATAAGTGGACCATCCCGTTCGACTCGGGTCTGAGCTATGAATTATCTTGTCCACACAATTTTTTTCGCTCCGTTCTGAGTCTCGCATGAGGTATCATCGACAGACTGAACTTAGCTTCCGGGATCGGAGTAGACCTCGGGGAAATATTTTTGCTCAATGCTCTATGTACCGCCAGGTCGCCTCGAACAAATCGAAGTAACTGGATCCCCGCAGCGAAGGGAAGAGGACTCGGTTGCGCGCGGTGCACTTCCACACTTCGTAAATGTGTGTTCTCATTACGTGGACCCTCGCCCGTTCGACTCGAGTCCGAGCCATCAGGCCATTGCGCTGTTTTGTTACTCATCTTTGACTGGTGGCCGTTCATCGCCCTGCCGTCTATCTCATTGAACACACGCGAGCGAGCGATGGAGGCTCGATTGCACACGGCAATGTGATCCTAAATAATTTATGCGCACTACAACCTATTCGACTCGGGTCCGATCGAACCAAGTCCTTGTGCTGCCTCGACAAAGTGATGCGCACTGCCAAACGAGCAAAATCTTAAAGAACGGTTGATTGGGAACAAACAAACGCATATAATGTGATTGGAGGGATCTGCTTAAGATACGAGTAATACCCACATACTAGGTAGGTCTACTAAGCCCATCTTTTCTGCCCTAGAGTTGATAACGACACGCATGTTGGTGAAAAGGAAGCAAGAAGGAAGGAGCATGGTATGCCGTAAAAAAGGTATCTGTCAAACGGTTTCTCCGCCCATCATGCCTGCTTGACGGTTGCTGTCCTTTCCCTCGCAATATTCCAACTCCGTCTTTTCGTATCGCTCATTATTCGGATCCAACAGCTTGATCAAATCTACCAGTGCACGTTGCACATGGCGCATCCGCGGAAAGGCTTCTCCCTTTCGTAAATCTTTCTCGATGGCCATAAACCATTTCTCGTGGTAGCGGTCGTTGCCCCACACATCTAGAAACTCGGGGTAAGTCATGCACCTCCGCTGACCGCTCTCCTCCTTGTGTATCATGAGTTCGCCGATGGCTATCTGATTACCCGTCAAAATCATGAGCCCTGAGCCGTACGATCCCGAATCATCCGCGAAAGCTTGGCGGACGGCAGAGACTTTTTGTTGGAAGGCGCCGGTCTCCCTGGAGCTTTCGAACGCCAGGAACCGGACTTCTATCTGAAGGATGGCCTGCCACGCGAAATACTGGCCAATGAGGTAGATCGTGTGTGGGACAACATAGTCTGGGTACTTCATGTCGTATTTGGCCAGGTAGTCTTTTTCAACTAGGTGGTAGAAGCGGCTTTGGAGCTGGTATGCGGAGAAAGGATCGCGTTGTGGTATTTGTCGTGAGCAACCCGAGCTTTCCGGAGCTCTTTAATCCGTGGTATCCGCAAAGTCGCATATCCAGTCACAGCCGCTGAGACGATTGAGCCGATGAGGGCTAAAATCGCGATAACGATAGAGATTGTGGTGTCGGACATTGTGTGAATACGTCCCCACTGCGAGAGGCATACTTCAAGATCTGTAACTAACTCGAACAGTGAGGACACTTACATCGAAGGGATACTGTTGAGGGTGGATGGCTTTGGTCTGGAGCCTTCTCGGACGGGACCTCAGGGGACAGAGAGCCAGGAGCTGTGGGAGAAGTGAGGAGCTGTGAAGGAGGGCCCAGCGGCGATGCGTTATAGTAGTAGGGGGGGGGCCATATTTATTCGCGTGGTCGACAGAACTATGAGTAATGGTGATGGATCACGGTACCCATGGTACTATAAGTAGCCTCAATGCATCCGATTTACTGCCACGTTGAAAGCAGGCGACATTGTTGCTCCAGGGTCGTGGTGAGTGCATCTTTTTGGTCACTAGAAGCCTCATCCACCCATCGACTTGCCATCTTAGCCCCAGATGTGTCCACGCACCCTGATGTGGAAGTATCCATGATCCCGTCCCTATTTCGAACCCATTCCCTCCGAGAAAATTGAGGGATGAGTTTACATACCACACCTATGGTCTGACAAAATTTGAGCCATATTGCAAGTTTTACATCGGACAAAATCTCTCTCTTTATAAAATTACGCCTGTCTGAAGCCTTTTTGGGCTCCACTATCAGCGCCCCGGCACCACTTGCCGGGACCCGCTATTCAATGTTGGCGCTTGGTTGGCGCCTACTTAAATCAAGAATTGGATTTCTTCAACCGAAGTGGTAGATGGCGAAGCGCTATCAGCGCTCCGGCACCACTTGGCGGTACCCATTATAGCTATCCAACGTTGGCGGCTAAATCAAGCGCCGAGCTCAATTCTATTCTACGTCTTCAACCGCGCTCTTGTAAATCAAAAGGAAGACTTTTGCGACTTTTTCCCACACGCCCAAACATCGGAACGGTTATTAACCGTTCTTTAATGAAATGCCTCCTCGGCTGTACTGCTCTTACCCCATGTGGTTCCTCCATTGGGTTCCGCCTCCGCTCTCATCGTACAAATCACAGTGTGTTCCCCCATTTGCACTGGCACAGAGTGTTTTCGACGTCCTCTTCTCTCACAGCAGCCTGTGCAAACTTCGTCGCTGTGCACTCATTCTAATGTTGCCGATGTCTGGTTTGGTCCGGTTCTTTGCCAAAATTTCTGAACCCGAACTAGACCTGGGGTCCAGTTCGGGCAAAATGGGCGAACCCCGAACCGAACATCGGTACGGTCCACCAAGGGTTCGGTTCAGGTTCTGAACAGGTCCGGACTTCAACGAACCACAAATTTTTCTTGCTTGATTTGGACGTAAATAGACAGGTTGTGCACAAGCCGCACACGGCTTTCGGGCATTGTGCAAAGCCGCGGAGATTTTCCGAGTTCATCTAGGAAGGGTCGAGCTTTCAGTGAACCTGCTGAGTGGAGGGAAGTATTTTAGACTATGGGATGGCTGTTCCATTTGTCATTCAGTTCTTAGGTGCTGTGGAATCAACACAGAAACTCAAGGACAAATCATTATATTCGTTGGATCTGATTGGATAGCCGCATGGATAGAACATTCGAAATGATATTCGTATGAGTCATTTCCAGTGGGTTTATGGGTTCGGGATATTGAAATCCTCCCCGCGGCTTTGCACAATGCCAAAAAACCCGCATGAAGCCGCATGCGGCTTGTGCGGCTTCTGCACAACCTGTCTAATACAGTATGAAATGTAAACTATCTGTCAAGAGCATCCAAGGCAGCGACAACACGCTTTGTCGCATCCTGAGCGACGCTGACATGCCCGTTCTGACGCACTTTTCAACAGCTGAAGAGCCTCAAACATGTCGGGAGCGAGCCGGTTCCGAGGAGGGGGTTCCAGTGAGTGATCCATTCGAGAACGCCTGCTCAGAAGCGATTTCAGACCCCTGGATAGCGAGGTAGTCCCGGGCGATGCACGCCAGAGTGGTGCTAAACATGAACCCCGTCAGAGTACATTAATAATGTGGGTGATCGACATTTTGCAACGCAGCCTCGAGGTAGGCCTTTGTTCTTGCGACCTTGGACTTTGGCACGGATCCACGAATGCCCGTATTGAAAACGCGCAGTTGTTGGCACTACCAGAAGTCAGAACAGGAGATTATACACCCATGTTACACTCACCGTCTGCTGCCGTTTTAACCTCCACGTCCGCAGTGGGGGCAATGTAATAATCATTGAACTAATACAGTAAATGGTCAGACACCGCGAGGGAAGAAGTGCTCTCGAGAATGCAACACAGCCTCGAGTTTTGAAAGTCCTTTGTTAAATGTTTCCGAGTTCCACGACTCTTCCGCATATGCAGTCTTAATGTTGGGGTCCAAAGCTGGTGCAAGGTGAGCCCAAATAAGGTCGAATGCACAATGGGTAACAGCTCACCAAGACAGATAAAATGAACATCGGTGTCGTCAGTTTTCCCATACCACTTCTCAAGATTGTTGCAGCCATATTGCGCCATGTTTCTGCCAAAGCTAGTTCGCCAAACGGTGGGATACCGAGAGCTGGAGAACGACTGCTGAATATTGGCAGGTTCCTGCGGCAAAAAAAAAAAACATCAGTTGAATTCTGATTAAGTGGTTGCAGAATTAGCTACCTGGAGAACTTCGTGCATTTTAACCAGCTTGAGCCGGAAGTCGGAATAGGACTTTTTCACAAGGTTTGGCACCCTCTGTGCTATCGTCCGCAAACAAGGTGAAGCGATTAACACCCTGCATCACGCATTAGCCCGGCTGAGGTAGAGAAAGAGGAACGAACCGTGCGGAGTCAAATCAATCGGTCCAGGAATGTGAACATAGACGCCCAACAAGTTTGAATCCAGCCGGTGTTGCTACTGGAACGGCTCTAGAAAACTCAAATACTTCCTCCGCCGAAGCAAACGACACGGCCGCCGATTCCGAGGCATTGGCGACCTGAATGGCGGAAACGAGGCTGAGGAGAACCCCGGTGACGAAATGCTCGTCGTTCGGCCGCCTCTCTACGTATACCGCGCTCACGGCATAGGGTCAATGTACCTTACTTGCCTTACTTGAAACACCGAGAGGCATGGGCGCAATGAGGCTGCGAGCTGTAACTTGTGCGAGGACTCTCCGGGAAGAATTTAGGGCACAGGGAGCCCTGCCAAAATTGGTTACATTGTCTTCCGCCGTGAAAGAGACGAGCTTGAACACCTCGCGCCGAGCCCTCAGGTAAGCGCCCTAGGTCCTGATTTAACGCCATTTTTAACCCAACTATTGGCGGATTTGATTTCTCGTTGACACATTGCATTTCTCAGCGCTACTATTCTGTCTCCCAAGGGAGAACCACCACATGGTGATCATTGCGTTGCGAACATCCGGTTATTTTGCGCGCCACATTGCCCTGATGCATGAGAGTTTTACATGCCAGTCAGGAGGAATGAAAGAAGTACACGGACAGTCATCAGGCGCCGGAGGAAGCCGAAGTACAAGGCGTAAAAGGACACTGCCGGAGTGAGCTGAGATTTGGAATTTGAAACATTCTGGCAAAACTATTTCTCACAAGAATCAAATTAAACTTGGGGACGGAGCGGTACGGTACACTTCTCCCGCTTCCCCACGTTCCATAGGTTCTGGAAATTTCTGTCGCCAGAAAATATTTCGCTCAGGATTCAAAGGGAAGCACGTTTCCCATTCCGAAGTTCAGTATGAGGCCACATGCAAATGGGTTCATGATGCTGCCGGGACGGTGTCCAATATGCCGTTGACATCTACACAAACAGAACTTGGTTTCAATCCAAACGACTCAGAAAGTTATCTGATGTGGGGCCGATGTCCAGTCGAAAGAACTTAGTTCATTCCATATAGCCACCAGGAAGGTTTTGGGCTGTTCACAGAAGTACAGGGAAACTGGACCTAGGGCGGGATATTGGCGGTTGAAATTTGGCGATGATAAATAGCTGCATGACCATGGGCGCTCGAATCTATTTGAGAAACATGGGAAAGACTTCACAGCAGTCGGTTTTCTCGGCGCATGTGCGAAGTTATCAAAGCAGAAGCGGGGAACATAGACTCCGCGGTCCGGCATTCTCGGCATGTGTGAGAATCGGCAGAGAATCATCGGAGTTGACAGTTAGGTTCTGTCCATTGCTATCTTAAATAAATGTAGTCAGTGAGGACATCTATAGTTGGCTGTATTCCAACCAGGGTGTCCACGAAATTGGTGCATGGCATAGGCATGGAGCGCTGATAAAAACCACCGGGGAATCCCTTCAATTCCCGGGGACTTTTTTTGATCACAAAGGCATGGTGATCATCCCCTTGGTTGTTGATTTCCAAAGCTCTTGGAAGGTGCTGATATCGCGTTCGGACTTGTATGGTAAGGAAAACATCATATCACACAAAAGTCATGGGCAGAATGCTGACGTGGCAAACAAACCGAATTCACCAGGTCAGCGCAGTTTGAGTCCAGAGTTTGAGGGATTCAATGCCTGGGTCGCCGCGGAGTCGAGGCGTCGTCAGGGATGAAAGTCGGGCGATGAGAAAATTGAAAAAGCGAACTCAGCGCGGGAATTCTGAGTTCGTAGGTGGTGGGGCAGAGACAAGTGCGAATCGTACGATGCCGCATTAAGGATGCAGTCAAAAGTGAGATCTACTGTTTCTTCAACGAAATGACGAGGTTTTGTTTGTATCTCTTTGTTTCATCCCCATCCAGCTTATCTCCATTCCATTTCCTGTGTTATCTTCACTCTTCTCCACGTATGGTCTGACCCAAATTACCGTTTATAAACACAGCCTTCTTCAAAATTAACCTGGATCCCCATGCAATACAACCATACCCACCGTACCCTTCACCGCCGATGCTGTGATGCTGCGCAACAATTGCGAGCTAGAATTGCATCATGCCCAGTGCGGTGCGATGACCACAATTTTTTACCTATTCATGGATACTTCAATTTTTACTTATACTATATCACTGCGGTTTCACTCTCATCGCCGGAGCGAAGCGCAGGCACATCTTGTCGTGAATAAGTACAAGAATATCTCGGATTCTTTGGCTCAGTCTTGGGGTACTTCGTTCCGACTCTGCACTCTTTCAGGTCCGGCAGTTTGACCATCCCAAATGTCACTTTTCATTCTGTACAGCCAACAGGTCTGGATGAAATACAACAATGTAATTTACTGATCCCAGCAATTAGATTGAGTTGAGTCGCATTCTTGATCTGTTCCGTTCACCGCGCGCTTCGTGAGCAGCGCGATCTGCGCCTCGTCGACGGGCATCCCATCCGTGATGGGGGTGGAGGTCCATGCAACGAACGCGCGCCACACCTGCGCGCACGACGCCTCGGAGAGCTCGCCGGAGTGCAGCGCGACGTGGATGCGCGAGAGGAACGCCTCGTCGAAGGCCTGCACGTGGTTCGTCGTGAGGAAGAGGATCCCGCGGTAGTACTCGACGTGGCGGAGGCTATTCACACACCATCCGTTAGCACCTGTTGACGAGCGACGGAGGAATTGGACTACCCACAACACCGCAACCATCGCGTTACGCTCTAGGTCGTGCAGGGAGCGGTGCTCGAGGAAAATGTCAGCCTGCAGAGCATATCTTATCAGTCCCGAAAAGGAAATAGATAACGAAACGAAAGGCGCACCCCGTCGATAGACACGGTGGCTTTCCACGCCGTGGCGACGTTGAAGACGCGCTCGAGTGACGCGTTGAGGGCCGCCGCGCGCGTGCCAAGGTCGCTGCCGCCGATGACACACAGCGGGCGCCGGACTTGCTCGCTCGTCGCTTCGGCGGAGAAGGCCTTGCCTGGAAATCGATTCTGGTTAGGGTCATCACACATAGCAGCGAGAGGTAGGGCGAGTCGGGGTGGAGATGCGGGACGAGGAGTGGGAATATGACGAGCAACTCACTGACTCTGGGCGGCCCAAAGAGATTGACGACGAGCCCCGCACCCTTGCCCTTGACAAAGTCGTCGAAGCCCGCCTCTTCGTGGTGCGCCTCGGCGAGCGGGCGGAGGAGCGTCTTGCTGTCCGCGGGGAGGCCGAGATTCACGAAGGCGTCGTCGTTCCACTAGACGGACGTACGCCAAATCTTATCCGCCAACGAGAGCCCATACACCACCTTCAAGAGCAGATCCGCCTCCGACAGATCCACCACGCTCTCCTCCGTCGCGTCCGACTGCTGCGCTTGCACCAGCGTGGTGTCGCCAAACGCCTGGCTGGGGATTACCGGCATGGACAGTATCAAGGGCTGCCCGTAGCCCATATTAACGTTGTTGTTCGCGTGACCGTCGTTCGGGTTCGGTTCTTGGGCGGCACCGGGAGCGGGAAGGGGTAATTCGGGTTGAGGCGGTGGAAGAGCGCTGGCCATTGTGTGAGCACACGGGAGAGACGGGGCAGAAGAAGAGACGTACCGCAATCTAGCAATGATGCGCCCCCCGATGCGCATTGCGCCTCCTGCTCGATGCGGCACTTGCGAGCGGCGAGGGCGTCGCGATACGCGGTAAAATGGTTGAGCCAAGTGAGGAACATCTCCGGCTCGACGACGCTGAAGGGACGTGGGCGCGGACGCGGTGCGGTAGCGACGTTGACGCCGGACGACAGGCACGTGGGGTAAACGCAGCGGCGGGGCGGAACGGAGCGGGCGTGGCAGCACAAGAGGGGAAGGCGCGGTGGAGGGGCAGAGTAGGGCGGGATTCGTTTAGGGACGCGAAATGGTGGCAGGCAAAAGCATGGTGCCGTCGCACAGCCACTTGATCCGCGCGCTACTTATGGTCGGAGCGGGAGTTTGGCGGGAGTTGAATAGAAGGAATGGGGTGTATGTTCAGCAGTTGGTGTATGTGGATGTGGATGTGGAGGGCAACCCGTATGGGTTTTAGACTCGACCCATACAATGTTCTTTTAAGGGTAGGTCCGAAGGTACCGGGTACCCGCAAGTGTATGTACCCGTGTCCATTCCTAAAATTGCTTGAACGGCACCCGGTTGACGGAGGTGCCGTCAAAGGGTGAAGACGCTCACGCAGATGCCGGGGCCAAACATTTCGGTACGCACCTCGTTGACACCGCGGCAGCGCCCCAGGCTCCGCCACGTTGCCGTCACGCAAGTTTTGCGCCACAGAATCGAGCTCTCAGTTGAAGGAGCTCCGGGCAATCGGAAGTCGTTTGCGGGCTTGCTTTACGTGAAGCTGATAACTTGTAGCAACCTTTCGCCGCAGATGCTTTTTTGGGTTTGAAAAGCATTTATGCCCGTATTTAAATTTCTTAAAGGAAAAAGTACCTCACTTCAAATGAAAGAATATATTGGCTGGATCTGCCACGGCAACTGAAACGTTTCGGCCGAAACGAAGCGATGGCCCGAGCTCCATGGGAATATGTCTGAGATCCGGAGCGTTTTGACCTTCAATTTATTATCGTACGATGGCCATCATCGCGACCAAACAGCTCGGTTTCTGAACGAATGAAGCATTTGAGTTGGGCCCCAGATATGTATCTGCTTACAGATATTTTTTAGTTCTCCTTTTGTTAGGCCGGAAGATTCGAAGACCGAAAAAAAAGTTGTGCGGTGTTCAGCTTGACCAGCACCGGACGGGTTTACGTCCACTTTACGTGCTTTACGTGTGCACTTGCCTCGAGTTTTCCAACCGTACCGGTCGTGTGACGACACCCCCCCCTTCCTTCACTTCCTCTCTCACCCATCCACCCGCTTTCGCAGATATGACCACTTTCCCCGAGACCTGGTGGAAGGACGCCACAGTCTACCAAATTTATCCTACATCCTTCTTCGACTCCAATGGCGACGGCATCGGCGACCTCAATGGATCACCAGCAAATTAGACTATCTGAAGGACCTTGGGGTCGATGTGCTCTGGCTTAATCCGATTTACAAATCACCCTTGGCGGACATGGGCTATGACATGTGCATATTGTCGCTTGAATTCGTCCCATTTTGCATCACTAAAAACTTGCGTAGATCAGATTACCGCGACATTGACCCCAGATATGGAACGCTGGAAGATTGGGATAGACTCATTGCGGAGGTACATGCTCAAGGCATGAAACTGATGTATTTTTTTTCGTCTATCATTCACTTTATTCTATTCTAAGCTTATTTTCTGAGGATGGATCTCGTTGTTAATCACACTTCAGACGAGGTTAGTGGCGTTTTCTGCCTCCCTCCTCTATGGATTTACGCACATTTCTCTTTGCAGCACGAATGGTTCATCGAGAGCAAATCTTCAAAGACGAATCCGAAACGTGATTGGTATATCTGGCGTCCTCCTAAATACGATGAAGCTGGAAACCGCCACCCGCCGAACAACTGGAAAGGCGTCTTTCAAGGTGGGACTTTTCGTACTCTGGCCAAGGGCCGATCTGGCATGTGGCCGAGTAAATCCACCGCGTACTGCATGTTGGTCTCTGTCTCGCTTGATCGCCCGCTGAGGTGCGCTCAGGCATACATAGAGCTCAGAAAATTGTAGCTGGAGCCGAGCTATTTCAGCTCTCGCTCTTGGGTCTGCGAATTGTATCTAGTCCGGTTGTCTTATTCCTGCGACAGGATTAAAGCTCCGAGTCTTGCAAAGCACCAACATACTGCCGAGTTGATTTGATAGGCCGAATGCCAGATCGCCCCTTGTCTCTGGACCGCTATTTTAACCCACGTTTTAATTTTTTTCCCCCCCTAACTAGGATCTGCGTGGGAATACAGCGCCGAGACAGACGAATATTACTTGCATCTTTATCTTTCGAAGCAACCCGATCTAAATTGGGATAATCTAGCCGTTCGAGAAGCTGTATGGGATCTCATGAAATTTTGGGTAGATCGAGGATGTGATGGCTTCCGAGTGCGTTTTATTTTATATATCACAAGAGGCCGATACTTGGTTTACTATAGTGGTTACTCACCCTGTTTTGCATTAGACATGACCGATATTGAAGTTGCTTTAGTTGAGCTCAGCTAAGCTGAGCTGAGGTTGCTGAACGGAGTTGATACATCTCTTTATAATGAAACTTTAACAGTGAGAGAAGCGAAGTTTGGAGTTGTGTACACTTTTATAGGCGCTCGCGCGCTTGAGGTTGATCATGGGGCCAGAAGCCCCGAGGAAGCGCCGTTTATGAGCGCTTCCAAAGGTCTGGACCCAGCGCCTCCAAAGCCTCGGTCTTGATCTCCCAAAGCGGGATTTAAAAGGCTTCAGACAGACATGGATAATTTTATAAAGAGAGAGATATCAGTGTCCTCTTCAGCCTTCCACAACTATCGTTAGATGGATTGCATCAACCAGATCTCCAAAGTCGAAGGCCTGCCCGACGCGCCTATAATTGCCCCAGAAGAACAATACCAAGATGCGAGTGATTACTTTGCGAACGGGTGAGTTCGCGTTTTCTTGTTCTGGTTTTTTTGCTTTCGTTTCTTGAATATTGTTATTGAAAACTCAAAAAGGCCCCGCGTGCATGAGTATATCCGGGAGATGAACCGCAAAGTCCTATCTCGTAGGTATTCCATGCACTACTCCGCGTCCCTTCTTCACTTTCTTCTTATCATTTATTGACTAGAATCCAATCTAATCACCGTCGGGGAGACACCGTTCACTCACTCCGCCGCGGAAGCTAGCGAAATACGTGCTCAAGAAACACAAAGAGCTCAATATGGTCTTCCAATTCCAACTCAGCGAACTGGACTCCCCCCGCGGCACACGGCACCTCCCGATGGTTCATCGGCCGTGGAAGCTGTCCGAACTGAAGGAGATCGTGACTCGTTGGCAAAAATTCGAACGAGACCAGGGGTTTTGGAACGCGTGAGTTTTATTGGTAGTTCCTCATTTTTTTCTCTTCTTCTTTTGCGTATTTAAGAGTACTAATTCTATTTTTGTTCAGAGTATTCATGGAAAACCACGACATCTCGCGTTCCGTCTCGAGATTCGGGAATGACTGACGGGTGGCGCGAGGTGTCTGCAAGATGCTCGCGATGCTCCAACTCACTCAAGGCGGGACGCAATATGTCTATCAAGGACAGGAACTTGGCCTCAAGAACTTCCCCCCGCTCGTGGCGGATCGAAAAGTACAAGGACGTAGCGTCTCAGAACTGGTATAATGGGTGAGGGCAATTTTGCCTTCCTCTGAATTATCTATTTAAATTAATTTTTGGATTCGCCTTGCCAGAATTCTCAACCACCGCAGACGGGAAGCCGGTCGCGACGACGACGTGGATATGGCAGATATTCTCGACGACATGCAGAAGAAAGCCAGAGATCATTCTCGTGTTCCGATGCCGGTACGAGTGTCGATAGCACTGAATTGTTTGTTCACCTGATTGGGGGGAGGCCGATGCTTCGCACGGCATAACTCGTACTTTCGCATTTTTTTAATACCCACTTCGTCCCAACACCAAACTAAGTGTCACGCCTTGACGTCCTTCAACTTTAAACCGATAATTCTGGTAACCATCGGTCGACTATCCAATGCGTCAATTATACCACCTCTGGTCCATCACAAAAGTAGATGATTAAATTCATAATTTGCTCCATAGTACAGAACATCCTGCCTTCGTGCCATATCTCGCAAGTCACAGCACACTATCACCGCGTTGTGGAGTACCACGCTGGAGTCCAGTCAAATGTCAATACCAAATGGGTCCACCCACCCTCGAAGATATTCCACCGACTCTCCTGCCTGACCCAGGGAGTGTGATGGGGAACGATAATGCACATGCAAGTTGGCCACCGTCACGGCTGAGATGATCGTCCGGACTGATTCGTATTGGGGAGTCCTCATGTGCAATGTATCCAACCTCGTCCACCGGAAACCTCGTTTCAGTGCACTTTGGGCTAACGACTCGTCTGCGGTGCCCATGTCCACTTTCTAGATGTGCGGCATCAGATTGGACAAAACCTTAAAGTCGACCTCGGGCCTTCGCACACGTATATGCGCAGCATAACCACCGACTGCACCAGGTCTCCGCACATGAGCAACGCAGACCAGTCGCGGGGGACAACAATCTTGACATCGAGCTGGCTGAAGATTTCGGTGCGCGCAGCAGTCGGAGCAACCGCTCGAAGGGTGTGTTTCCAGCTGTATGGAAATGAAGCTTCTTCAAACGGCACAGTATCAACGGCTCGCAGGCAAACAAATGACCTGGGGGGGTTAAGTGATCCTCACGCCCTAGAGAACACCACTCACTGAGGTTCCACATCTGTTCCACAGACAGAGCCTCCAGGCCAGTCCGCTACCCTCCAGCATTTGATACAGCTCATCCATGCTGGCCGCGACGACGTGATCCAGATCCGCGAGCACCAGAGGTTGTGATATTACGGAATTGGCTGGGGCAACGGAACGACAAAGCGAATCACACAGAGTGGACATGACACATTCCAGGGCACTCGAGATGGGAGAAAGTTCGGCACTGGCTGAAAATCGCCACCGAATGATCCCCCGTTCATAACCGTTCAATATTGAACAATGCAAACTGCCTCAGGCGAGGAAATGGGCGTGCCGCCAGGTTGTCTGTGAGTGTCCGGAATAACGGGCGGTCTTCCAGAGTATATCCCTAACGTCGACCAACGTTTGGATTTAGATTGCAATAGACTGACAATATCGGGAATGCCGTTTTCATCAGGGCGCAGCGGGGGGATGCTAAGGCTCCAACCATTTCTGTTTATAAACGTTTATACACGGTTTTAACCGCTTTCGTTCCATTTAATTTGGCCAAGGGGTCAAATGGTTTGGAAACCGTTTTTAAAACGGCTAAACGTTACCGAAGTTGAACCACCTCGAGGGGTTGGGCAGATGAAGATCTGAGCGCATCTTGAGTGTTGAGATGTTTCCTGAGGTGTATTTCAAACCCCTTGAAGGAAAACTATTGATATATCCACTACCATCGCGCTCGACGGCGGGGCACATTCCCGTTATGGTAATTGATGGTTCAACATCATCGGTTTGATGCGCGATCACCCACCGCCGCGGCGCGCGATTGTTTGCTCTTAGACATGAATGTTGCTGGAATGCCTGTAAAAATCGACTGACCTGAGTAAATGCTCCCAGTTTGTGTAATATACAACCAGCTAATTTTCTGGTGGTTGTCAATGAACTTGGAGGCTTGAACTGTTAAACACCTGTTGCCGGACTCTGTTTCTATCCAGTGTGAGTACTGTATGAGCTAAATTGCCAATTTTACAAGTCAAAATGATCCCCTTGTGCTTGCCGTAGGAGTGTGAAACTGCAAGGGAGTAGAATATAAGGATACCACACATGACCGGCATCTGATAGTTCATCCCTTCAGGTGTACCCGAAAATTACCGTTTGTAAACTGTTTTAAACTGTTTTAAACTGTTTTGAAACCATTTCTGTTTAATTTGCCTGGCTCACTACACGAAAACTAAATGATTGGAGCCTTAGGGGATGCACACACCCGGTCCACGGAGGACGACGCACACGTGCAAGGATGCACCTGACATCTCGCAGTCAAGAAGTTGAAGGACACATGGGATTGCTTCAACTTCGAAGCTAGAATGTGCGATGCCCAGCAGTCGGCCGTACCATCGATAGTCTGGCGCCATGCCACCGACACTTGTCTGAAAGTACTCTGCCGCCTGACAATTGAAGCCGCAGCTCAGCGTTATCAGAGAACGGATTATCGACGTCGAAGTAGTCCCCGCAGCCGAACAACAGCATCTCAGTCACCAGTTCAGTCGGTGTCGACGAAAAAGGGCCTGGCCGACACAGTTAGGCCGACTCCCACTTGTATTAACGTTATCACCTTGGTCTTTCCTTGATCGGCGGAGCAGTGGTCCAATTGGGTATCCGCAACATCCTCAATCGCTCGATCAACGCAAACTGCCTTTTAAACACGCAGGTGTAACTTATCAGTGTACGGAAACGTCATTGTGGGGAGCGGCACCTGGCATTTTCGACTGTGCACATTGGCACGACCAAGTCGCCGGGCTTGCTACTATCGACCTCCTCCTTCGCGCTCCCTTTATATATAACAATTTAGGGGCAGGGCAACAGCTGCGGTTTCCGATATGAGCGATCGGGTTGTAACCCGGACAACATACATAATTACCTTGTCAACAGACACTGCTCAATCCAAGTGTTTCAATC
>JARKIC010001778.1:0-95907 GCA_029378375.1 Mycena olivaceomarginata | reverse complement strand
ATAGGGCTGGGCGCCGTACCGTTACGGTATACGGCCATATACTTTACGGGTTTTTACGGGTACGGCAGTGCCGTACCGTACCGTAAAATGTCTCGCCCAGGGGTCCACGGTACGGGTACGGCGCCGTTACGGCCGTATACGGGGTTTACGGTCGTACATTTATTTCTGAACCAAATATATATTTCCAACCTACCATCCACACCAAGGGACACATCGGGCCCACTGCCGGGAACATCCCCCGCTGCAGGCGAAGCAGCGCCGCCTCGAGCTCGCTCGAGGCTCCTGCCGAGCGCACACAGTGACGTTCCCAATCAAATGAAGAGTATCGTATCTGAAAACGGCGCGTGATGAGGACTCGAGATAGCGAAACTCGGGCACGAAAAAAGCACCTCACAGAGGCCTTGATGAAGCCCATGATTTCCTCAAGCTCGGGGACCGCGTACTTGTGCATCTTCCACTTCGGCGGCGCATCAAGGTCGAGGAGGGAACCGAAAGCGATAGGGTCGGAGCACACGCCATCGTACGATCACTTGGAGCCTCCGGTCTTACACGAGGGACCCCACTACGAAAGAAAATCAGAAAAAACGCATCGAAAAGGAGGAAGATCGCATACGCTCATTTACTTCTTGATGCCCGACACACAAGTGCTCCTCAACTTCTCAGCGCATTAGTCATATCTTCGGGGCTCTTTTCTTTCGGCTTCAAAGCAGCAAACTCTCCCTCCAACCACCGGGCGTATTCGGCCATGGAACGCGCCGTCGTCGCCCTCGAGGAGCCGTTACGGCTTTT
This sequence comes from Mycena olivaceomarginata, assembly GCA_029378375.1. NCBI lineage: Eukaryota > Fungi > Basidiomycota > Agaricomycetes > Agaricales > Mycenaceae > Mycena > Mycena olivaceomarginata. The sequence goes on along the minus strand of JARKIC010001778.1, from coordinate 95,118 downwards.
ACGGCCGTAACGGTACGGCCCACCCGTACCCGTACCGTAAAATCCACCCTGCAAGCCCCGACAGTACGGTTACGGGTGCCGTATATACGGGTCTATACGGCCGTAATTATGGTAATGGTGTCCAGCCCTAGTGAATAAGTTGTCAGAACGCCAAGTAGTACGTGACACAGACCCAAAAACGTTCCCGCCCTCCAGTTCATCCTACCCTCAACTTGCGTTACAAGTCTCGTCCCGTCCCAGCGGGCCTCATCGACTTCGAAGCCGCCGGTCTTCCAGAATATGCTCATTGCTACGCCATTGTCATCGATTCCCTCTTCCCCGACCCGGAGCTCACCTCCATCCTGAGCGAGGCCGCGCGCCAGCCCTGGAAAGTGGCACAAGTTAATTCTGGCACGATAGCCTTCACCAACACGTCGTACCGCAACAGTCAGCGTATCATCCACAATTCGTTCGAGTTGTCTGCGCAGATCTTCGACAAGATTCGGCCACACCTCAGCGCGATTGAGGAAATCGAAGAGCCTGTTTCTGTGTACCTGTGTCACAGTGGCAGACACATACAGGCAGTACAGAAGTGGCGCATGGTACGCATGAACGAGCGCCTCACTGTGTTCAAGCCCCCATAGACACATCTCCGTCTACCTACGTCTACCTCCGTCTACCATCTGTCTACCCGGGTAGACGTATGTCTACCACAACATGTAGACACATCTTAGTCTACCTCCATCTACCCCTGTCTACCTCCGGCTACCTAAAGTGGACAGCCTTCAGCTACCTTCTGTAAACCCGTTCAGTGACCCCTATCACATCACGATTTTACTTACGCGTTACGTCACGTCACGACTGACTAGTCTCCCTTACTTCACGCCACCATTCCGTTCTCCCTGTATACTTCTCTCTAGCTTCTTGGAATCCATACTCGGGTCTTATATTCTTTCTGGTTCTGTTCTTGAAGCTTTCGTGGAAACTTGGTGAGCAAGCTTCCATTTTTTTGAATATATCCACCCGCTGTGGTTTGGATACCGTTTTTTGAGGGGAATCTTCGAGCACCGTCTCCGATTCCAAGCCGCCGAGCACCTCACCCGACGTACCATCGTCACGCCGTTTGCTGAAGCTCCTGCCCAGAGCTCAGCGAGATCGCCCAACGCACCGCCGTTTCCCACCTCGTGCCACGTCACCACACTGGCCGCGAGAAAACCCACCGTTCCTCACTCTTTGACCACTCGAGCTCAATCGTCTCGACGCGTCCTCGACCCGGGATCGCCCCTTACTCCGCTACCGCCATCGCCAGAAGGATCAACTCCCAGATCCACGAGATCGTCGCCATCAGCGCCCTCGAAATCACCCTCGGCTAAAATACCTCCGTCGCCAAGACCATCCCCGGCACGGAATCCTCCTCCGTCCCCCGACTCTTCTGATTCTTCCTCGTCCTCATCTCGCCGTACTCCGTCTTTCCACGTTCACCTTCGATGGCCGCCACGCTTGAAGCCGTGTCCTCGAAGCCACCGATCCTCCACGCCGGGGAGTGCACTCCCAGCATCGTCCGCGAGTTCGAGCTTGCCTTCAACAATTACTGCAATCAAGGACATCGCCGAGGACAAGCAGACGAAAACGCTTATCGGCTGCTTCCGACCACCGCGTCACCGACCTCCTCAGCGATCCCGACGAGCGCAAGGCCATGCTCGAAGGCACCGTCCCCGACTTCATGAAGCAGATACGCAGCATCGTATTGCAGCCGGGATGGGAAGACGACCACCGTATCACCATGATGGCGCGTCGTCATACTCAGTCTGAATCATTCTTCACTTTGCTAATTCCATCCGTGCCATGAATTCTTTGCTCGTTAACACCGACTCCCACCTCTCCGACGAACGCCTCCGCAACCACCTTGAGTCGGCGATGCATCGCGACCTCCTCGACGACTACAGGGCCGATCCCCTGGCGAAGTCGATAGAGAGCGGGAAGATGCCACCTGGCTCCACGAGCTCAAGCGCATCGACGACGCGCGCCTCCGCGCCTACCTCCGCATGAAGACTGCCGTCGAGGAGGTCGAGCGTAAGCTCGGCAAACGCTTGGCCGCCAGCGACAGCACCAGCAGCGCATCCAAGCGTCCCCGCGACGGCCCCTCCAACTCCTCCTCTGCTGGCAACGCCGGGACCAAACGGTGCCCGACGCTGACGGAGGAGGAGAAGAAGATCCTCGATGCCAACCAGGGCTGTCGACGCTGCCGTCTCCCGTTCCAGACCACCCACCGCAGCTCCGATAAGACGTGCAGCTTCCCCTCGGCCGACCCCTACGTTCCCGTCACAGAAATGGGTCGACTCGCTCCGGAAGGGGAAGAGCAAGGAGAACGCCCCTCCCGCCGCCGCCGCCGTCGTCGATCACAACTACGTCGCCGCCGTCCTGCCCGACATCGACGACCCGAACGACAGCAGCGGTACATCAGACGGCGATCTTTCTGGGCGTAACGTGAGTTTCCCCCACAAAATCCCCCACCTCTTTTGGAAGTTTCTTATGGACGGTCCCGCCGTCGACTTCCCTATTCCGTCAACGGCCTTATTGATCATGGCTCCCATTAGTTCTGATCACGCCCGAGCTCGTCGACCGCCTCCAGCTCCCTCGTCGTTTTTTGCACGTACCCGAAACTGTTGATGTAGCTATGTCCGACGCCGCCACTTCCCAACGTACCTTACCGAATACGTTCACCTACGATGCACGAGTACCGACTCTCGATGGACATCCAATACTGTACGCGCACTGATCGCGCCTGGCCTTTGTGCCCCCGTTATTCTTGGACTCCCTTGGCTCGCACGTAACCAAATAGTTGTTGACCACCACGATCGTACTGTAGTAGACAAGCGGGTGAACTATGATCTTTTGAACCCCGCACCTGCCCCCGCCTAAGCCCCCCGTCATCAAGCTTCGCGAACGTATGAAAACCACAAAGGCGACCACATCGCGATGGCTAAGGAGCTCGCCTCCATCTGCGCGATACGGCGGGAACGCCTAGAACGCGAGGGCCTGTTCGAACCGGTGAAGGACGTCGACGTCGTTGCAGCAATCCGCGAGCGTGTCGAAATCCTCACGGACTGGGAACGGCTCCAGGCATTGGGTGATAAGCTCAAACAGGAGTACAAACCGATTTTTGAACCCATTCCGCATGTAGACCACTTGCCCACCGATGTCGTATGTGAAATTCAGATGAAGAATGCATACAAGTCTCTGTCAAAACGTTCCTATTCCAGCCCCCGCAAATACCGCGATGCTTGGAGCACCCTCATTCAGAAACACCTCGATGCAGGGCGCATCCGTCCCTCTAATTCTTCCTTTGCTTCCCCGGCTTTCCTCATCCGAAAGCTGACCGCAGTGCACTTCCTCGCTGGGTGAACGATTTCCGCGAACTCAATGCGAACACTGTGCATGATGTATTCCCCCTGCCTCGTATCGAGGATATACTGGCTGATTGTGCCAAGGGGAAGATCTGGTCTACCATAGATTTTACCGACAGTTTTTTTCAGACACGTCTACACCCTGATTCGGTCAAATACACCGCAGTCACCACGCCCGTCGGTCTCTATGAGTGGCTAGTCATGCCACAGGGCCTGCGTAACGCCCCCTCTATCCAACAGCGGCGGGTCACCGCCGCGCTCCGCGAACACATTGGCAAGATCTGCCATGTTTACTTGGATGACATAGTCATCTGGTCTAACAGCGTGGAGGAACACGAAAAACATGTTCGCATTATTTTTGAATGCCTCAAGGCGCGGCCTTTATTGCAATGAGAAAAAGACCAAACTCTTTCAGCTTTCTATTAAATTCCTTGGCCATAAGATCTCCGCGCGCGGCATCGAAGCCGATGACAGTAAAGTCGAGCGCATCCTGAACTGGCCAACACCGAAATCTTCTACCAATGTCCGTGCCTTCCTGGGTGTTGTACGTTACGTCTCCCAATTCCTACCGAATCTTGCCACCCATACAGAGGTCTTGCATCGTCTGACCACAAAGCAGCGATAAATGTTTCCCAGGCTGGGGCCCAGACCATGAGGCCGCCTTCTGCGCAATTAAGGACATTGTTGTAGGCGCGACTGTCTCACTACTATCAACCATCAAGACATGGGTGATAATAAAATTTTTGTGACCGCCGATGCGAGCGATAGACGTTCTGGCGCCGTCCTTTCATACGGCCCGACCTGGGAGTCTGCACGCCCGTGGCTTTCGACTCAATGACCTTCAAAGGAGCCGAACTCAACTACCCAGTGCACGAAAAAGAACTCCTAGCAATCATCCGCTCGCTCCGACGCTGGCGCTCCGATTTGATTGGCTCGCCCGTCTATGTTTACACAGACCACCGCACACTCGAAAACTTCAATACCAGCGTGACCTTTCGAGACGTCAAGCACGTTGGATGGAGTTTCTCGCACAATTTGACTGCCGTATTGTTTATGTGAAAGGTGAGGACAACACTGTGGCAGACGCCTTGTCCAGAACCGACTTTGAAGAGACTGCTGAGTCGCGCGCGCTCGCCCCCTTTGACGAGGATTCCGACTCAACAGCGGTCGCTTCTGTTACTTGTTCCGGCACCTCACCCTTCTTTGCGGCACGCTGCCTTGCACGCACACGCATTCGGGTTCCCTCTGAGGAAATCCTGAACCCTGTTTGCACCATCCTGAACATCTCGGTGGACGGCGCATTTGTGGATTCAATCCGCGAAGGGTATCAAGGACCCCTGGTGTGCTAAACTCACCTCGATAACACCGAGTTTCCCGACTCTGGTCAACAATAACGGGTTGTGGTACATAGGCTCACGCCTGATTATCCCGCGTGCTGGTACCATTCGTGAAAACCTCTACCGGCTCGCTCACGACTCTCTCGGTCATTTCGGCTTTGACAAAGCTATAAGTCCTTACGCGATGCTTACTACTGGCCAAACATGAGGCGCGACCTCGAACAGGCATATGTCCCTGGTTGCCCAGAATGCCAGACCAACAAATCCCGGACTACGACCAAAGCAGGTCCCCTTCATCCACTCCCAATCCCCGATGGTCGCTGCGACTCGGTGGGGATCGACTTCATCGGCCCTCTTCCCGAGGACCAGGGCTTTAACTGCATTGTGACCATGACCGACCGTATGGGCTCTGACGTACAAATTGCCCCCACTCGCACCAACATCTCAGCCGAGGACTTCGCAATCCTCTTCTTTGACAAATGGTACTGCGAGAATGGCTGTCCCCTGGAAATTGTCTCTGACCGGGATAAACTTTTCATATCGGCCTTCTGGAAAGCTCTCCACAAACTCACTGGCATAAAGCTCAAGCTCTCGAGTGCCTACCACCCCGAGACAGATGGTTCGAGCGAACGCACAAATAAGACCGTAGACCAGTGCATCCGTTACCACGTCTCCCGGAACCAGACCGGCTGGGTGCGCGCCCTGCCCCGTGTTCGGTTCCACATCATGAACTCTGTCAATGCATCCACTGGCTACTCTCCCTTCCAACTCCGCACCGGTCGTTCCCCGCGACTCATCCCACCCTTCGCACCGACACTTCCCGTCTCGAAGGTCCCAGCGGATGTACTCGCAGTCGATGTCATCAAACGGCTCGAAACAGACCTCCGCGATGCCCAGGATAACCTCCTCGCCGCAAAATTCACACAGGCCGAGCAGGCTAACAAAACACGTGGCCCAGATCCCGACTACAAGGTCGGGGAACGCGTGAAACTCTCCACCGCTAACCGCAGAGGCGCCTATGTGCGCGGCGGGGAGAAAGGTGAACTTCGTGTTGCCAAATTCATGCCGCGTTTCGATGGCCCTTTCACGATCAAGGCCGTTCATAAAGAATGCTCCACCGTACACTTGACATGGCGTCTCAACCCCACGTTTTCCCGGTCTTCCATACTTCGGAGATCGAACCGTACATCGAAAACAACGATGAGCTATTTCCGGGCCGGAAACTTGACCGCCCAGGCCCTATTATAACAGATCTCGGCGAAGAACACGAGGTAGCCGACATCATCGACCAGCGCAGACGCGGCCGCGGTTTCCAATATTTGGTGCGCTGGGCCGGCCACGGAAACGGACGCCCGTTGGCTCCCCGGACGCGAGGTCGCCCATCTCGACGCACTTCGCGACTGGCTCGACTCTAAGGCCGCTCAATCCGGACCCATCGCTTCGATTGCGCATACCGACGCGCTCCGCCATTGGCTCGACTTGTTGAAGGACAACGAAGCGCCGGCCGGCGAAACCTTTCTTTTCACCTCGCAGTCGGGGGGTCAGCCCATAGCGGCCCGGCTTTAATGTCGCGACATACCCTCCGGGCATGCATTTTGTCTCGGATACTTACCTTACTTTTCTCTTTCTGGTTGAATTGGCGCGGTACATGGGCTTTTTCAAAGACGGGGAGGGTGTAAACCCGTTCAGTGACCCCTACTCACATCACGATTTTACTTACGCGTTACGTCACGTCACGACTGACTAGTCTCCCTTACTTCACGCCACCATTCCGTTCTCCCTGTATACTTCTCTCTAGCTTCTTGGAATCCATACTCGGGTCTTATATTCTTTCTGGTTCTGTTCTTGAAGCTTTCGTGGAAACTTGGTGAGCAAGCTTCCACCTTCGGCTAACTCTGTCTACCTCCGTCTCCTTGGTAGACACACCCCGTCCGAACATACGTTGCCAATTTGGGCCCACCTAGGCTTTCCTTGTGTCCGGACTTCGTTGACCGTTCACCAGCGAAACACGATGTTGATGTCAGCATGACTACGTCTACGTTGGTCTACATCGGTCTTAGCGTTTCTCTGGCCTTGGCCTCGGGCCAAAAAGCCATGGCTTTATGGCTCGGCTTTGGCTTTTTCTGGCTTTGGCTCGATGTGGCTTTGGCCTGGCCTGGGATTTAGCAAGGCCAAAGCCAAAGCCTCGCTGGAATCCCTGCCAAAAGCCATGGCTTAAGCCGGGCCAAGCCAAAGCCAGGCCAAAGCCAACAGTTTGGCCTTGGCCTGGCTGGAGATTTTCCGAAGCCAAAGCCGAGCCAAAAAGCCAAAGCCAAAGCCAGAAAAACACTAATTGGTCTACCTCGGCGCGGGTCCGTCTACTCCCATCTACAGGGTAGACACACAGTAGACTCAGGTGAACTAGGTACGTATACGCAACATATACTTAGGTAGCCAGACAGGTCCGTCTACCCTGTGTCTACCCGGGTAGATAGACCCTATGTCTACGGGGGTCTGAACGCAGTGCCTACGGTTTTTACGTTATCCAAAAGGCGGATTCTTCCGTGCCCACGTGGATGGGTGCTACGAGAATGAGTACTTGTTCATTTAATGGGACATAATGGCTTCACGCTGACTCCGCTTTGACAGAGAAAACGGCCAGCGCACGTTCTACACGGTGCAGCTGTATCTTCCTTCTGACACATCGGGCTCAGATGAGAGCTTCAAGCCCGCAGCAGCGGATCGACGCGCTTCTGGGAGAGGAGGTATACCATTACGCAGACGTTGAGGCCCTGCCCGGGCGCGTACTTATATTCCAGCACAACGATTTGCTCCATACCGGTGAAAAGGTGGGATTTACTTCATTTTTTTGTACCTTGTTTTGACGTGCTCGAAACAGGTCAAAGCCGGCGTCAAGTGCGCCATGCGGTCTGACATCTTGTACGAGAAAGTCGGGGGTCCTGTGCCAGTTGCTGAGCCCGATCTTCCGCTGTGGAGGGGTCGGATGGCCGGCGTGTGGAAATCCATCCACACGCTGGTTTCGATTCTCCTTTGATACAGCCGTAATTTACATTACCACATTTGTTTGTACTGTAAATAATGCCAGATAACCACGTTTTGACCACAAACCACGACGTGAGCGACCAGTGTAGGGCTCTCGCCAGAGGTACCACCGAGGGACCTCGACCCCTCCTCTTGAAAAGTCGCCATGGGCAGTATCGCCACCCAAACCCTTCGAAACACGCTTTACGACGCTGCCATCTTTACACGGCATTTTCCCACATTCTTACTCTATCTTTTTGTCGCTTTCTTACTCTACGGCCCGGGACCGAATTCTATATTCACCCCCCATCGTTCGCTCGAGCCCTACCCGGATCACCGACCCAAAACAAGAACCTACCAGCTGGGACTTCTGCCCTTCCACACCGCCGCCCTCATACGATGCGGATGTGCGCGCGTGAGTTGAAGTTGTGTCTGTGCCGTATTCTATTCTTTCTAAACTCTGATTTCGCGTTATATCATACATGAATGAGCCTTGCGCTTCATTTCCGTCACCAGTTGATCATTCCTCCACTCATTTGACCGCCCACATGATGCAGCTGCAGTTGCACAGCTGTCACGCGAGAAAGATGCTTACTCTATCTCGAACAATGGCTTAGGGCTGCACCTCCAGGTCCTTTCTCGTTTAAACTTTCGCACAGCGCCCGATTCATAATCAAGAATTCCAGATTCAGTTACAGTGGACCACTCCAGAAACATCTGCTAGAGAGATCATGACTGTGCTGATATGGTAAGAGGGAACATAAAGCGCTGTTTCTGGGACTTGCAATTTTGTGGGGCAGAGACCAGGTATTGAGAATAGACGGTGGATCAGAAAAAATGTTCGACGAACTCAACACCGACGATACGTCATGCAGGGACAGTCAGGAAAGACGACGGACGAGGCAACCGCGACACCATTGTCTCCGACATTGACAGAACGAATTTGGGTGATTTTATGAGCACCATGATCGTTGAACGTATTACACGGGTGTTGGCGACTATAAATCCTGCTTCTGGTTCCCTCGACTTCTCTAGTTGCTCGCCGCTCCGATTCTGGGGCACGCCTGGCCCGTAGGGATGCACCTTCAAAACCTGTTAGTACAACCGGTCGTTTCATCAATAGCGGCAACACTCACTGGCTTCCACGTGTGAGACAGCAGAACGTGTTGGTTGCGCCTGTTCAAATTGCGGGTTTAAGAATATCCGCAGGATGAAGGAGCACAGAACATACACGGGGCTTTCGGCCAGTCAGAATCATTGCATGAAAAAAGGCAACACAATAGAAAACTCACGCAGGGAGCGAAGGTTGGGCACGCGGGCAACTATAATTTGGAGGGCATCAATTAGCACAACTTTCGAAGTACCCACACGACACATACGGGGGGTCCCCACCTATTCACCGAAAGCTCGTCAGTCATCGCTCACATATCCTGGAGTACAAGGTACTTACAAATTATTGCCATAGCGCCGTGAGTGAAAGCGAAGAAGAGGAGAGCGCTGGGGATGAACTTGGCGAACATTGTGAATGGGATTCGGCGTTGAAAACTTTCCCCTTATATATTGAGCTGGGCGTTTGGATTATCCGCATAGGGATGTGGCCTCGGTAATAAAACGTGAGAATGTACGGACTGACTACGGCTGTCGTGGAAGCCGTACGTGCCACTCCCAGGAGTTTCAGCATTCCTCGGACCTCGAGTTGAGGCACTGCAGCCGAGGTGCCCTTTGTGGTTGTTGCTGGCCATTCCTCTTTTGGACATTCATCAGTTGAGGGAAGGAACCAACTTGTGTGTCATTTTTCGTCCCGCACTGCTGAGTACTTAGACCGAATTTGTGCGCGTTTGAGACACAAGGGGCCAGTGGGATGGAATGCGAGAGCTACAGTAGTGCGAATGTAAGGATGTGCCAGTGTGACGTCCGCGGTAGATCATGTATCACCGGAGATGGTTGTTCATTATGGCTCCAGTCCGAGTTGTGAGCTGTTGGGGGCATTTGACATCAAGAATGATGACACACTTCCCGCCTAGCAAGTTTACAGGAAACTGACAGTAGCGGGCCACATTTATCCTTTCCGCTTACTTCCTCGCTTGATTATAAAGGCAGCAGGCGTCGTACCCCGCATTCAATCCCACAATCGTTCGAAGTCACTTTCCACTTACAAACAACCGAGGTACGAGGTAAGTTATGTTTGTAGCGTCTGTCTACGAGAGACTACTGTCCACTGCCCTCCTTGCAATTCTACTCCTGGGGCGGGAAGCTCTATGCGCACCACAGACCTCTTCAAACACCGCCTGTGCGTGGCTGTTTGAAATTTTTTGATATGTACCGCTCACGACTTGTCCAATGTTCACAGGTGAAAGTACATGTGTAAGGATTCTGTTCGGCCATAGAGTTGACTTATTCTGATGATCGTTGTGCAGGAATGTACGGCTTTCAGGATGACCCTGAACGTTGAATTCTGATGTACTACGCCCATATTCAGGTCCGTCCGGTGAGACGTGTTGCATCATTCTCGTAACTCCCCCGGTTCTGGGCTTGCGAGTACTCGTTTCACAATTACTGTAATGGAATGACCGTTTGATATATTGCAAAGCTGCGGGAGGGTCTGTCCGCGGTAAAGCCTTCGTAAAAAGATGTAACCTCTTGATGCCGCGCAGATGTCTTTGATGCGAGCGCCGCTGTGGAAGGAGCCGGCTCGGCCGGGTAATGGCCGCTTGATCGGTATGCCGCTCGGCAGTGTATATCGGAATTAAGGAGAATGAAGAGTCGTAGCATGTCGCATCCCACGTTCGCCGTTCACGGTGAACGCTATTTAAATGTCTCATTGCGTAACACTAATAAGTGACCCCCTGCCGACACAGAATGTCCTATGAATGACGGTCAGGCACAGCGGGTAACGTATCCCGTTGCATCCCGCGATTCTATACCTTTCTATACAAATAACAATCTACGCTCGGCGTGATATAAATTCCAGTTTCAGATATATATAAACTCACCCTTCAACTTTAGTTCCGGTCCGACAACTTGACAACTTATCCGACACCCAGTACGACGTTTCGCGTCGGGCGCAGACGTAGTCAACCGTTCAAATTGAATCCCCGCATACCGAATTGGTCTCTTAGCCCAATATACCAGAGGGTGAGCGTTATGGTTGAATACTCCGTGCCCGAGGCTGAATGGCAACACCATGAGGATACAGTTGGTTGAAACTTGTTCGGACAAGGTCGCCGTACACAAAACCCCGACCTGTGATATGAATCGGTTCTACCGGTGCGAGCGTACAGTTCGGGAACATCAAGTGGCGGGTGCGGTATACAAGGGATTAGATATATTTGCTACCGCAGCCCAGTGAATTATTAGAATTATTACAGCGGGAAACACATATCCATGTCCCTAATCATAAAAAGCAGCGTCTGGTACCAAAGAACTTCGTTTACGTATAAAAGGTATCCTCAGATGGAGGCCGGGCCTCCTGGCAAGGGTGGGCAACAGGGATTGGTGTAATCGCCTCCCACTGGACAGAACTAGTGTGCCGAGAGTATGATCAGCGAGTCCAATATATAGAGTTCCATTGAAAACGTACAGCGTGGGTGGGGCCTTTCCAGATTGATTTAGTAATCATAATCAACGCGAACTGGAAGAGACTTACAGGGACGGGAGTGGGCAGCGTGATGGCCTGGACAGCGATGAGGAAAAAAATAGTACTCGCAATGAACTTAGACAACATGGTCTGTAGTATGAGCAACGGTCTTGCAAGCTCTCTCGCTTTATAGTGCGAGAATATCGATGTAGTTAACCATTGTGCCCCTGCCAAGCAAAGACTCAAGGAAAGCTTCAGCGGAGCGGGCGAACCCGGTGAACATGAGGACTTGTGTTTGAATTGTGCAAAGGGTTGTTTCATCACCAACTCTTGGAAGGGAAAGCTCGGTGCGGTCGTTCATCCATTCCCCGTGGTCGCCGGAAAATGGAGGTCCAACCAACGAACATTCACTTGGCTCCAGGAGATTTGAGCCACTGGATCTCTAAAAGATTCGTCCCATCGAATTAGATTAAACATCGACCGAACGCGGGCAATTTCAATCCGCGCCGAATGGTTTTAGATCCGGAGCAAGTTTAATGACAATCATAATTGCCAAGTTAAGTTTTAGGTTCATTCGCAAGGCCCTTCAATACACGGTTCAAAATATATATCCAAAATCCCACAGCCATTGTAACACCTCCGCTTCCCATGATGCTACCCCAAACATTGCAATTAGGGGCACGGGATCTCGCACACGCAGTCCATCGCCCACGTCGGATCCGCAATAACGAGGTGGAGCCCATTTCAGGGGCACGTCCAGGTGTCGTTGCACGCGATCTGTTGGTCAATACCGCCGTTGCAGCTCAGGAAGGGCAGTATGTCACAGTGCAAACCCTGAAAAGAGTCGCAATGTGGGAATGGGGCATTGAAAGAAGGAGAGCGACGAAGAACTTCATCGGGGAAATTTTGTTGTGTTGCCAATGCTGCGTTGCGCCTTAAATACTGTACTACCAGAGGAACCGACGAATGGGTCAGATGGATTCAGTTTCAGATGAAACAAACGTGCGACGTCGCTTGCACGGTACCTGACTCCGCATTTAAAAAAAAGTCGTACCATCCGGTTAGCCATCGAGACACGTCTAGAGCTAATTTAGGTTAGACATATATACATTCTGTTTCAATTGGAGGTCATCAACGGCCTACATCTGTTCACGACATTCACGGCCGATCCATTCACGGATCACCTTTTACAATAACCATCCCTTAAACATCCCTGCACTTGCAGTACTCAACGTCACCACGGGGGCCAGACACGGGACGTTCACTCACGGCATTTGAAGTTGGAGATGATGTCCCTGGTGGAAGGCCAACCCATGCACGACGCGCCAGCGGCACGCTGCGAGTTAGATTTCGGCACCAGGAGATTAATGGCCGATGTACGCTCGGACATATCGGCACCGGAGAGAACGGAGGCGGACACCAGTGCCCTCCACGCAGACGGGCGGCCCAGGATCACAGCACAGAATGGCGGTAGCAGACTCTAAAAGTGAGACCGACGGGGCCCGAGCGCTCAAAGCCTAGTTGGAGATAGTCTCCCTAGTCAGACCAAACACGTAATCTTCTCTTTGATAAGCGGAGTGTGGAGAAGATTTATGAGTTGGAGATGATGTTCGTAAGGCTAACGCATGCACGACGCGCCAGCGGCAAGCGGAGAGTTAGACTTCGGCAGAGAGCGCGGGGAGGTCAATGGCTGATGCACCCACGGACATTATTGGCGCCTAAGAGAACGGAGGCGGGCACTAGTGCCTCAACGCGTAGCAGACCTGAACGGACGCCGAGCGCTGAAGCGTTAGACTTCGGCAGAGAGCGCGGGCGGATTAATGGCCGATGCACCCTGGGACATCTGAATCATCGGCACCTGAGAGATCGGAGGCAAGCACTAGTGCTAGTGTTGGCAAGGTTCGGTTCAGTTCAGGTTCAGGGCCTCTCTCCCTGAACGCCGAACCTGAACGCGGCGTTCGGTTCGGGAAACCCCCGAACCTTGAACCTGAACGCGCGTTCAGGTTCAGTTCGGCGTTCGAACGCGTTCGAACCCAAGGCACTTCGGTCATCTCGGGCGGCTGAAGTCTCTCTGAAAATATCACTTCCTAACATTTTTCAGTGCTCTGGTGGTTGGAAAGGTATTTCATATCCCTTGGCTAGTGCCGAGACGCCTGCAAATGATAAATTATCCTCGCGCAAGTTTACTAGAAAATTACGTGGCACCAAACTGTCATCAATTGACATCGAAATTGCTTTGAATTTGGCTCGAAGAGAAGGATTAGGTGTGTTCTGCGATGTATAAATACACGGGCTATGCAATGTGAGGTAAATCGACCGCGAACGGTGGAGAAACTCGTGTAGAAATCACTCACCTGACCAATTTTTAGGTTCGGCGTTCGAACGCGCCTGCTCTCCGCCGAACGCTGAACCGAACCTTCGGTTCAGGTTCAAGCATTCACTGAACCTGAACGCCGAACGCGCGTCCGGTTCAGGTTCGGTTCAGGTTCGGACCGATTTCCGAACCGAACCTTGCCACCACGAACTAGTGCCCAACGCGCAGCATGGATCGCACCGGACTGGTAGTAGGACACGCCAAAAATAAGACCTGGACGGAGGCCGAGCGGGCCAGCACATATTGGGGTAAGTCGCGAGTTATTAACCGATGTTGCGCCCATCGAAAAACGTCTGGGACTCTAGGGCCTGAATGAAGAAATCGAACAAAGGTTTAGGGAAAATATGTTTATCCCGCAGGCACGTCGACGTCAAGTCAATTGACTCTTGGATGATTCATTACCATAGGTGAGGGAATTCACCCGAGAGCCTGGCGTATAGAAGCCGATCCTGGGAACGCATCACCAGCCAACGTATAGCAGTGTGGATTCTGGTCGAGATACTAGTCTGTCGTCGCTGGGATTTCCTCTGAGAACCTAAACTTGAGACCTATAGAGCCAGTCAATTTTGCTGCGAACGTGGACGCACAAGGAATAGGCTCAGATTGCCGAGGGTTTCGCCGCCCAGCACCTTCGCACAGCCACCGGTACCGCATGCCCGATCAGCCACCAGGTGGCTCCCGGTGGCTACCGCAAACACGAAACACTACTGTGGCATCCGAATCAAAAACAAAACCATAATTTATAAATAAAGTCCAAAAGGACACCTATATTCTGTCTTCCATGTCACACACGCACTCGCCCTGCATCACGGCCTCTGTGCTCGTCGAGGCATCGCCCGACGTTTGCTTCGACTTTGTGAGGAGGGTGCGCGCTGGCTCTCAGACGGCCCTGTGTGACCTCTGACGACTCGCAGGATGAAACAGACTCACTGGGCTCTCGGCAGCATGGAGCGCGAGGAGGTGGAGCCGGGCCTCTTTTGCGGGACGAGCCTCTTCACCTACAATAAGCTCTATATCCGGATCGTCGCCCAGCCTGAGCTACGTCTCGTCGACTACTATACAGGCACCTCACCGGCGAGCTTGCGATTCGGCACGTCAACCCGCGTTATCGACAGCAGCTGTGTGGGTGAGGTTGCTGGGAATGCGCTGATTGTGATGACTACGTGGCGGCATTCCAGCACCAGCGACGCCGATTGGGAGCTCAAGAGCCACTTCTGGCCGACCGAGATCGCCCTGATCAAGGCGCGCATCGAATACGAGCAGCGCAACCCCGAACAGGCAGCGGCGGCCCCACAGACTTCCGCAGAGTCTGCATCACCAAAACCGGAAAATCATTCTGATGGCCGGTGAATATTAGCATGCAGCCAGCTGATTGCAATTTGATGGGAATCATTCCGACCGCTAGGCAATGCGATCACCATGATTGCGAAGCGGTCGCAATCCTTCTGTGGGCCGGCCATCCTGTCGATGCATTCCAACCAATTGCCATCCCTGCTAGCGCTGAGGCGGCAGTCAAGATATATCCACATACAATCTAATAAATTACAACGGTGCGTATTCTAAGTTCTCGTCCTCGTCACCGACAAGGTCTTCGCCATCCTCCGGACCCCAAGTCATCTTCCGAGTCGTCAGATCCGCCTTCCTCACCCTCTCCCACGACACCACCCTCGTTGGACGACTCCCCAGTGCTGTCATCCGAGTCCGAGCCAGAGTCCGGCTCTGGAAGATCATCGTCACCTGGCATGTCCTGGATGACAGGCTCGGGCTGGACCACATCCTCGTCCAAATCCGGCTCCGGTGCATCTGTGTTTACCTGCTCCGAGTCCTCGGGTAAGTCGGGCTCCTCCGCAATCTCCACCTTATAATGCCCCACACCACCCCCCACGTAGCGCATGTACATATCTCGATCAGCAAACCTGCAGATATTAATCAGAACTGTTTTAGATGTGTCAATAAAATGGGACATACATATTCACATAATGGTACCGCCATTCCCCCTCGTCGTGGTTCTCCTCATGGGCAAGAGCCAAAGACCGCCACTCAAGCTGGTCCTCCTCGTCTTCAAATTCAAACAGATCCGAGGAGGAGTCGCGGTCGTCGGAATTAAGGGAACGCGTGAGCAGCTCGTGAGTTCGGCCATGGGCAAAGGCGGGGATTAGATGGACGCCGCGTATTACCTCGTCCGGGTTCAGGAAGCCGAACGCCGTGGGATCGTCCCCGGGGACGAACTGAAGACGGTGGAGACGTTTGGCCTTGAAGCCAGCACGGTACGTGGTGTCCCGGCATAAGCGACGGACCCCACAGAACCTCAATCGAGGTGGGGACCTTCGTAGCATCTGGAATATTGTGCACAACGTCAACGTGGAAGACGCCGAGAATGCGGAAGTAGGAAAACGGATGTGAGGTATCATCCTCAGGCGCGAGGGTCATGATATCGGCGCGTGTCCGGGGGTTCATCGAGTCTTGACCCTGGCGTACATCATAAGTGGTATAATTGACTCGGAAGACTTTGTGGCGATAAACACGGTCATTGGAGATCAATAGTGTGCGGTGCTGCTCAGCTGTGAATTCATTCCCATCGCCTGACCAGTCAGGATGGGTAAGACGGCTGAGAAGATGGTCCTTCAGTTTCGGCAGAAATTCCTATGGCTGGCACTCAGTTTGGATGAAGGGTGTTATTCAGAGACGTACATTAATTGCGGGGTCGCCTTGGTTTTCGGAAAGGAAATGGGAAATATTCAGATAGAAGTTGCGAGAGTGCGACATGTGGTGGTGCTGCTCGGGCGAGGTGTATGGAAGAGACTCGTTTTCGGCAAAGTCGACCCAGAGTCCAGGGTTCTTCCGTTTCCGCTTGAGCTTCTTTTGCGAGTCCACCGGCGCCGTATGAACAGGTGGCGCTGGTAAAACCTTGTGGAGAGTGCGTGCAATCCGCCTGAGCGCCTGCTCGCGTCGTTCCAAGACAGTCATTTGGCGGACTGCAGTATTTTTGTTGGTCCTAGCGTAGTAGTGCTTGACCCGGCGATGCTCCAGCTCGCCCTGGAAGACATATATTAGGCACCAGACAGGTATACTTCGAAGCAATACTCACTGTTTGTGTCGAATAGGAGTCACTGGTACCAAGGTAAAGAATGTAGCGGGCGTAGTACCCAAGAGAGTGTAATTTATACGTATCCAAGCTCATCGTCTTCTTGTTGGAGGCATCTTTCCGTGGCAGCTGGCGGACCGGAGTGGGCTTTGATTTCGCTTTGCGCGCTTTCCGGCGACCGCGAGCTGCCTCCTCCTTAGGAAGTTCTCTGGTATCAAACAGAGGGCACGTGTTCGCAACAAAAGAACGAAGTTGGCGGCCAAGACTGGTGGTGCACTCAGACAGGCGCGCGACAAGAGGGGTGGTGTGCATTCGCAGCTTAGCGGCTGCATGCCAATCGGCCAAGGAGAAGAGGAGGTCCAGAACCGTCTTGTTATGGGGCTCCGGGAGCAAATTTTCAAAAACCGGTATTGCGCACTAATTTTTGTCAACTTGACGTGTTTAAGAAATGTGCTTCCCTTACCTGAAGCAGATCCTCAAAATTCCGTGTGGCCATCTTCTTCATAGCGGAAGCGTTGGCCCCGAATCGACGGATTACGGCCCGTCCAAATGGCGGGACCATCCGATATCTGTACGCAAATTCATATAAGAAAGGTGAGGTATTCAGGTCGCGTACCGTGCATTCAAAGTTTGGATAGCTGAACCCCCCGAGGCAACGAGAATCCGGATGAGGTGAGTAAATACAGCCTTGAAGACACCCAACTCAAACTCGTGGAGCAAGTCGGGCGCAAGCATCTTGTAAAAGTTGAATCCAAACTTTGAGAGGCGTTCCGAAAAGGTATTCTGCTACCGTATTTAATACCGAAAACGAACGGGAGCAATGGAACTCACCAGGGTAGGTAGAAGAGATTGAGGTTTCAAGAGGCGCTCAACTCCAGCGCTCTTGATTCCCCTGCCAAGGTCATAGATCCATCGTCGGGCTGTCTCAATTTTCGTGCGGTAGCTTGCGTCGTCCTTTCGTTCATCGCGAGTGCGAGCCTTGTCGTCGTTTTTAGTCCCAAGGCCCGAGATCTTCTCTTTCGGGATCGTGCAGTGCGGACATGGGCAGCTCCCAAGATTTCGCACTCCAGCAAGTAAAACCCTGGATGAAAATTGAATATCTTCGCAGGGGTATTAACATCTAAAGACATACTTTTCCGGGTAGTCTGCGGAATAAGAGAAAATCCGGGGATAGAACCGACGGAAGACGCCATCATGGCACTGGATGACTATCCCATGTTCGTACGCTTCCATAAAATCTTTGTCCAAGATTTTGGCCCAAATGGCATGCATCAGTTCGCGGCGGCAGTGAGCCAGGACATCGGCCGGTGGGCCTTCGCCCGTCAAGGTCGTATAGAAGTCATGAAATTCATCAGGAAGCTAGGGATAAAATGTTAGATGATGTGGGCGAACTTGGGAATAGTAGTCGCGCACCTTTGGGATGTACGCAACATGGTGGCATGCCCCGGATCTCGGCTTTCCACGCACCCATTTGGACTGGTTTCCAAAGAACAGGTACAAGGGCCAAAGCGAAGCGTTACCAAAGCTCGCCAGATGAGTTGAATCAGACCAGAACATGAGACTTAGGACAACTCGCTCGAGTGTGCATCCAGGCTCAGCAGGTTGCCGTTGGAGTTTCTCGTAGGCTTCAATCATCGCATCGGAGGAGTAGATTTCGTCGTGGACACGGACGGGGTCAGCGTCTGGGTGGGATTTGTGGAATTGTTTGAAAGGGGTGAAGTGGAAGCGACGACTCATGGCATCGAGCATGGCACTCCTAATGACCTCGGAGAGTGGCGAAGGAAGAGGCCCGGAACTGTGTACAGTGGAACGGGCGATGCCGTTGAGTGTGGTTTACCATCTGGAACCTGGGTATGTGGTCAGCGACTCGCAGGCGATCATGAATAAGGAGCAGTACCTTGATGTCAACTGAAATCTCCGACCAGCCATCTGCAACGCCAGAAGACATAAATTGGTCGAGGCGCTCCGTCTCCTTCACTAAGTTGAAACCTGCCATATCTTCCTTTTTGAACTCGGCCGAGTCGAGGAAAGCCACAAGCTTTACACCTTCCTCGATCGATTTCAACGGCGAGCCACTCCACATCCAGTTCGTGATGCCATAGGCCGTCGAGTTCGGAAAGGGATAGTAGGGATTTTCGGGAGTCCGACTCGCAGATGGGACAAAGGGGGATTGTAGAGCCGCAGCAGCCGCCGGAGGTTTTGGGATATCAGACAGGTCGTCCAGAGAAACAGTGATGTCCGGATCATGGGTAGGAACACGAGGATACTCGCGGTAGAGGCCGAAACTGTTCATCGTGCTCTTTATGGATTCCCAAACGAATTGTGTAGGTTCAGGCGGGGGTGTAGCGTCTGAGTCAGGTTCAGTCACTACCAGTTCCGGGGCAGAGGTGGCGGGCTCCGGAAGTAGCTGCAGAAGCTTCCATGTGAGACGCTTCGTGCGAACAGGACGACCTGTTGCCGTGAGCTGTGGATCCGGGGAAGGCTCTTGGACAGGCGATGGAGGGCGAGGGTCCTCGAGATTCATTGGGTCATCGACAATCTCCTGCAGGATTCATTAATCTGGAATCAGAGAATTTGAAGGGAAGCTCACTGGTAGCACAAGCCCAGCCGGCTCTGATGTGCTGGACGAAGGATTCGCAGGTGCAGGTGAGCCCAACCTTCGACGTTTTGCCGCACGGATTCTCTCAAATTTTTCCGGAGCATCGTCCTCAGAGCCTGAGTCGTCGCCGGCATTGTATATGTTGCATGCATTTTGGTGGTGGGTCAAGCCTCTTCTGGTGTCGGCACCGAACCCGCAAGGTGCGGGACAGAAGAACATGGACGAAGAGTGAAGACGAAGATGGCTCAAAGAGATAGGAGAAAC
This sequence comes from Mycena olivaceomarginata, assembly GCA_029378375.1. Taxonomy (NCBI): domain Eukaryota; kingdom Fungi; phylum Basidiomycota; class Agaricomycetes; order Agaricales; family Mycenaceae; genus Mycena; species Mycena olivaceomarginata. The sequence goes on along the minus strand of JARKIC010001778.1, from coordinate 75,475 downwards.
GAAATTGATATTTGAGGTAACTAAGCTGGGGCGGTGCTATAGGGGTGTTACACCATCGGACTCAAGAAAATCCGCCAACTGCCGGAAAGTAAGTATTTGAAATGAGTGCACATGTACCAACACACCTTTTTGGCCTCTGTCGCCCAAGCCGCCAATCTGTTTGACTGAATGAACCAATATGTGAGCTTTTCCGGTGCATTTTGGAAACACACATACCCGAATCAGATTATAGTCCTTTCTTGATGCACGCCCCACCATCTTTGCTGCCGTATAGAGCTCTGTAAGCTCATAACACGCCTCCATCTTCGGCCAGTGACTCCATTCCTTTCGACGGTACCTTGGATATCTGACACTGACACCGAGAATCATGGCAGGGCTCGAAGTATTAGCCAAGGGAGTGTCATGTCGGGTCCAGTAACGCGCCCATTTAACATAGCAATCCGGAGCCTGCCACCAGCAGGGTCAGTTCAGCTATTAAAATGTGGGCAGATAACTCACAGGGAGGTAATCAACCCAGACTTCTGCGATGGCCTGGCGATGCGCGAGGTCGCCAAGGTCACTGAGGGTCACAAACGGAAAGGTGCGTGGAAGCGGCACCATCGATGATTCCGATGAAAATGATGCGTCAGACGCGTCGGAAAACTCAGAATCTGGGTGCTCAGCAACAGAGGCGAGCCCAGGACCGAATTGGTGGGCCGAAACATCCACCAGGTCCATCTCTGTATCCATTGACGCGTTAAAAAATCTGTTCTTAATGAATTTATGAGGATATTTTCCGGAAGCAGACTCACATAGCAGGAATGCAACGGGGAAGAGCAGACTGAGTCAGAAGACACTTTCCAGAGACAAGACTAAATCCAAGACCCCGGGAACGCGACACCGTGATTCGGGAACAGTGCAGAATTTGAATTTCGGATTTGCGTTATCGGAGATGGCTTTTGGTTTTCCCGGCAAAGCAGAACTTGTATTGTACATTATTCATCTTACAAGGAGCTCGGAAGGTAATAGACACACCTAAATGAGACCAATACCACATATTCTGCACCGTACTTGAGCCAAGTAGACATCGCGGTGGGAAGGAAGTAGGCTCGGCATCAACGGGGATCACAATCACACGAGGATCTGATGTGATGTGGATACTCAGCTGTCATCCGAGTCGCGGATGGGAACCCGATGACGCACAAGCTATAAAGTTCTTCATACTTTATAGCTTGTGCGTCATCGGTTTCTCGATCATCGATTATCTCTCAAGTGTATGTTGGACTAAGACTCGAAAATACTTACCAAGTCGACGTTGTGGTGGGAAGGAAGTAGGCTCCCGGGATCAGCATGCACAGTATCCATCAAATGGCCTGCGCGCACCGCAGATCTACACACACATGTGCCTGCTATTGATAACACTCATGTGATGCTCTGAAACACGGTCGCGCCGGCATATATCTTCCGTGACTCAAGCAAGCACCGTATTTTTTCCCCTCTCCCTCTTCCTCCCTGTGAATGTCTACACCGTCTTCTGATCCCCTGCCGTCTTCCAACCCCCCGCCTGAGAATGCCTTGAGTCCAGAACAGCTGGCCGCTCAGGCTGTAAAGGCTCAGCTGGCCGCTGAGTCTCTGGCAGCAGGTGGAAAGAAAAGGTGCCACGCAGTATTATTCTAATGTTCTTCTGCTGACTCGCTTGTAGGAAGAACAACGACGATGAGGATGAAGACCCTGACGTTTCCGGCAGCCTCAAAGATTACGGTCGTGCATTCCTCAGGCTAGGGGATCCCTTTACACCCCTCGATGACATTGTACAGCACGGCATCTTCATCGAGACGACAGAGGAGATTGATTACCCCAAGATGTCCAAAAAGTCGAGTGTTTCCGCCTCTTCTGGCTACACAAGAGACTCACATATTATTGTCAGGGAACGCAAGATCTTCGACTACAAGACTACGAGTTGGGAGATTTTGTGGCGCATGATCGGCCAGTCCTTTCGTGAGCAGATGATCACCCTTAAGAAGAATCGGAAGCTTCATCGACGCCTCTGTGCTGCCGTAAGTCGTCTCTTGAGTCTTATACACTGTCGTTCCATTACATGTCCTGCAGATCAGCTCTGGGATGTCTGGATCCCGAGGCGAAGACGCCAACACATTGAAGAAGTTTGTGCCCGACTTCATCAATGCCGATCCTGGTGTGGCGCTCGATCCTCCGATATCGAAAAGCAGTAAGGTTTCCCGTGGCTATCACCACCCGGTTACTGCCCGCCTTTTGTGTCCTGCCAAGAAATCACCCACCGATGAGTACGCTTCTCAGCATTCCGCATACCAGTGGCTTAACTTTTACAGGACCTACGAAGCGATCCTGAACGGGATCATCAAAGTAACAGGTCGAATGTTTTCTGCGCTTCTTCTATCCGGATGACTGGGTGTATGAAGAAGGGGGTCTCATGGAGCGCCTCTTTGAGGGTCATTTCATGGTTCGGGTACGTGCTAGTCGCTGTTCCGCCTTCTATACTGACAAACATCAGATTGCAAAATGTATTATGCAAGGGCCCAGTCAGGCCCTCAAAGCTCCCGGCGCTCACCGTGGTAATCGTGGCAATGCCGCCAAAATCGGTGCGCGCCACATCACTCCACGTCTTATGGGCTACTTCGGCTTCCAGGTATGTGTTTCAATTTCGTCTACCAACTTTATCGTTGATGGATTACGTCCAGGCTGCATTTTCCATCTCATCGCTCGAGACTTGGCAGCCAAGTTGACGGCAATTTTGACTACGAACAATTCTATTGGATGATAGTAAGTTTGTTTGATGATGGCGACAATGCCGACATCCTTGAGAAGTTCAATCAGTAAGTCGCGCATTTTTGTGTTATGGCAAATGCTGATGCTCGTTCAGCCATGTCTTCGGCGATGTTAGCGGCCGTCTCACCACCAACGTCCCGGCAGCCGGGGAGGAAACCAGCGAGGGTGAGGACAATCTCGAGGCTTACGAGACACTGCGTGCGGCCAAGAAAGCTAGGATGGAAGCTTCGGCATCTGGTTCGGGCACTGTATAGTCTTTGATGTCATTTAATATATTTTTATTCTATTTTTCTGCGACCATTTCCAAAATTTGAGCAGCTTCGAGAAGCAAGCAACGATGATCAGTGAATAGAATTGAGCCATACTACACAATGCTTGTGGAGGTCAGGCATCTGGCAGAGAGCAGCCAATACATTGCAAGGGCCGCATATTCATGTCGAGTGTTCCCAACTGCCCCAACATTCCCATCATTCCGGAAATGAGACAGCGTTCCAATTGGGGTTGAAAGTTCGGAATGATTTCAGACATTCCGTACCATTCCGTACCATTCCGTACATTGCAATACCAGGCAACCTTTTTCCGCTTTTGGTGATGTTTGGACCGGCGGTCAACGTGCCGACATTTAGCGAGCCAAGAAGAAGTCTGACAGGACTTAGTGGCGCCAACTTGTAATAGAATGTAGAGGGATTGGAGAACTGGAGATGTTGGCGGCAGGAGAAATGTGACGCATGTTTGGCCGAATCAAACACCTTCCCTATGGCGGTCAGTTGGCACTTTTAATATTCCCGGTATAATAACACAATTTCATACTATAATTGGACATTTGGCTATGAAACTGAATGCCCCTCAAAATCTTGACGGAATCCCGCTGGACTCTAAGAAACAAATGTTCCAATATATATTTTGGAACATTCTCTCTATAAACTTTTCACTCTCTAAACCTTTTGTTCAACTCTCTCTTAAAACTTTCTGCCCTCTCAAACTTTCTGCAAGCTGCTCTACAAAAAATGTTCCAACACTAGGGTTAGCACAGCCACCAGTGATCAATGGTGGACTGCCGGGCCCCAGTGCCAGCCGCCAAAAAGGGTGCCGTCCCAAACCACTTTGATCATTCTTGAATGGGATCAGACGATCCTTCCGCCGCTTTGATCACTGGCGGCTGTGCTAACCCTAGTGATGGAACATTTTTTGTAGAGCAGCTCGCAGAAAGTTTGAGAGGGCAGAAAGTTTTAAGAGAGAGTTGAACAAAAGGTTTAGAGAGAAGTGAAAAGTGTATAGAGAGAATGTTCCAAAATATATATTGGAACATTTGTTTCTTAGAGTCCAGCGGGATTCCGTCAAGATTTTGAGGGGCACTCAGTTTCATAGCCAAATGTCCAATTATAGTATGAAATTGTGTTATTATACCGGGAATATTAAAAGTGCCAACTGACCGCCATACTTCCCATCTTGCTCCCGAGTCCCGACTTGCATGTCCCATTCGTCGTGGTCAAAATTGTAAGTCTGGTGAACCCTAACTCCGAGGTTATAACTTCAATGAGTGTTTGGTTGGCTTCGCTGAACCAGTATTGATAGTTCAGGTACAAGAGTGCCAACTTGCAGTCGCTTTGTAGAGATCTGGAATCTGGAGTCCGTGCGCTATCCAACTGCTGCATCGGGAACCATTAATGCGCGAGATCTCCACGAGCATCAATGTCCCTCGCCAATTCTGGCCAACCTTCCTGACGTATCGTCCTAGGATTAGATTGAATTGTCGGTTCCGATCCTATCGAATACCGCTCCACTCCTACCGCTCTGCTCCCAAGATCTCGAACTGCGGCCTGCGTCACGGCGCGGGGAACTCTATGTGTACAATATTGTGTGTTTCGGAGGCGCATGTGGTATTTCAAGAACCGTGGCCACTTTCGTCTCTCTTCAAGTTCCGGCTTTGGAGATGGGCTCTTGGACTCTCGGGGAACGCAGAAGCCAAGGGATATTGGTGCTGGCGTCGGCGTCGGCACTTTCATCTTGTGCGCTTCGTCTAGGCAGACACTTGATCTTTCCAAATATCCTTTAACTCCTCTGTTTCTCCTGCTCGAGTTCCCCTTTCCCTTCTGCGCTGGCTCAATTTTCCTTTTTTGGAATGTTCCCCCAGCAGCGGCTATGGTCCCTCGCCCCAAAAGCATCCAAATTGGACGTGCAATGATCCACGGGGTTGTTTTTGTACCGCACCGTTGTTGTAGCGCCTTGCGTGGGGCCACTGCTTCTGAACATTTTGTTAACATGTTCTCTCTTTTGCCACGCCGATTTTCTTTGCGCATTCGTGACGTTTCAAATCTTCAGCGCCGGTCGGAGTTTTTTCATGCCCTGTGCGCGCTTTGCCTGACCTTGACTTCTTTTTCGATTCACCTCTCTTTCTGCCTGCTGACCCGTGGCGTTTCCTTTTTGGGCCCTCCTGTTGGCTCCACTTCGCCCTGTCCCGCGCCACCTTCCCAACAGCGGCGCGGCGCTGCTAGGCCCAGATAATCACCCACGCCACTCTTTCCTGTCGCATGAAAGCCCGCTATTGCTATTTTGGTTCCGTTCCGCGGCCTCGCTCATCACGTGTTCACCGGCCTGACTATCCTCCTTTTTCCCTACTTTCATTGCGGGACTAGTGGGGGAGGGGGGGGAAGGAAGGAAGGAAGTTGTATACCGGCGCGGTCCCGTTAAGAAACAGCCGGGGCCCACACTACACACATGTGTCACTTGTATGCTACGGATAAGTATTCTTTCCCTTTCACCATTTCACAACCTGAGTACCCGTCCAAAATCTCCCCAGCTAGATCGGTAATAAAAACGAGAAAAAATACCGGTGGGTCAATAGAGAAGCGTTCAGAGCCCCAGGGCGGCCTGGTGTCCAGAATCGAATATGAAGGGAGTGAGTTTCCTTTAGTATTATCCCAATGTGCTGTATGCGTAATGTTAAAACAGTACTTCAGTAAGCAACGTAGGATGTTAAAGTTAGCCCACTGGGGTGCAGCGAGGAATTGCGATACACTTAATACGAATTGAAGAGAGACTTGGGCAGCGTCCGAGAGTTAAAGATCAGGAAACAGGTATTCTGTCCATCCCCAAGTAAAACAGCGGGATTTGGTACATTTGTGATGGTGTGGGTAGAATCGGGTGACGGGAAGAACACCCTGAAAGTCCCGAAGAGACAGGGGCAGAGGGTTTCCCCATTCACAGCGCAAGATATTATAGCAGCGAGAGGCGCAGGAGGATTTCGAGGTGATTGGGCTTGCGGTATAAGTACCAAGACGAGTGGGGAGGGACATTGAGGGCAAAGATCCATTGCGAGCTCCTATTATGAGCGATGCTGGGATGCAACATCTGCGACCGTTGGGAGTACGCCATGTCTCCCTTTTGTGCTCAGGCTATATGCCGTATGCATCTGGGCAGTACTGGTTTCCTCTTTGTCTAGGTCATTTGCAGTGATGATGGTGGTAGTTGAGAAGTGTTTGTCGGTATTATTATTGGACAAAAATGTAGGGCTTGGTGAAACATATCAAGGTCGCTAGCACGTGTATTGATCGAATGCCGTCGGTGGGATCGACGCGCAGCGGGTGACACAGCAGTGTTACCGTGATGGTTGCTGAGCCCCATTGTCGGTCAGATGCCTGGCTACCCCTGGAGCATAAAAACACATCAGGGAAACCCTCCCCTGATAATTTTGCATATTTTGCGACAAAATATCGCAAAATATGCAAAATTATCTCGAGTTGCAGGAGTGAGCACAATTATGTCAAAATAGGATCCCCCCTCAAGGATTCTGATAATTTGGCTAAATTTGGGCCATATTGCACGCAGATTTCCTTGAATTTTGTACCACTTTCTCAACTTCAAACACAGTAGAAAGGGAAATAGATCTATTCAATACGAAACCACGTGATACATGGGATTGTAATGTACATTCTGCCACTATTCCCCAGCATCAGTGCACTGTTGCAGCGCGACGGTTGGATCGAACATATAGAGTTACGCGTAGGAAGGCACAACACCCTCTAGAGCGGTAAGTGCACCCGAAAGATGGTGGAGGTTACCCAGAATGCGGAAAACCCACGCATTTGGTCCGTGTCAATTGATATTCTTGTCGTCCAAAACTCCCAAGGACGTGAAGGTGAGTGCTGCGTTGTACTGAGTGATATGGCTGCGAAATTCTTGAGCCTGCACGTCAACAGACGATGGAGCGGTTAGGAAGGCTCTTTCAAGATGTCCAGCTGAACCTTCCCGCTATTGCAGCACATCCCAAACACAGGCACAAACTCGTACAGAGACCCCACCTACTCGTCGATCCAGTGGAGAGCACCACAATTCAGGCAAGCAACATTCATGGGCCCCAGGTTGTGGTGGGACTCGGGATCGTGATATTCGCCTCGCACAGCCATCAAGGTTCCGGCAACGGCAGGAGCAGTGGGAGGACGATGGTCTGGGTCGAGACGATGAGTAGGTGCAGCTATCAAAGCAACCGCCATACGCACTGTTGTGATTAGCTCTTCTGCCATCCTCTAAGCGATCCCGGCCACCTCCTCATACCTGTGTTGCAGGTGCTGTTAACAGACCATTTTGTAGTGCCTTGCGGAGTGAAGTGTGAATGAATGGCGCAATAGAGAGCAGCAGCACACCACATACCTGCAAGACCTGTGACTGAGCAGGGTTTTGATCGCATCGCTGCGAAGATCTGGAGGGTGAGCATGGTGCTGTACCCAGGAATACATTCAGGATGGCCGAAGATTTAAGGAAAAATAATGACACACACGGTGAAACGGTGCACTAGAGTGCGGCCGTGAAATCTAATGAAATCAACTAGAGAGTGAAGCGAGCTAGTCACTAATCACAATCCAACCAAAATCAAAACAAAACACTGATCCGATCCTAATGCTCGTGTGTGTGTGTTCGGGGAAGTAGGGTACGTATCACCCGTCAAGAGAGTGTGCAAAGGTTTTATAAGACTCTGTTTCAATAGCAACTATGCGGTTTAAGCACGGTTATGCTGGGGTAGCAGGGACTTCACACCAACAGAATATCAAGACTCAAGTAAACCTTAGACTGTTCAAGTCTTCAGTTTCTTTGTGAGCGACAGAACCTAACACTACTGGCAACTAGCCAAGAAGCAGAAGGTAGGGCAGACTATCAACAGACAGACGCTACTTCAATATCAACTTTAACTGCACGAATGGCGGCGGTATCAACGAAACGAGGGCAGTTACACAGAAGGTGGGGGCTGGGCTAATCGCGCGGACGGTTACACTGAAGGCGGCGGTCTCACTTCTATTAACAAGTCTTAACCTGGAGGCCTAAAGTGCTGCTACAGGAGACAAGTTGAATAGGTTGAACGAGGGCTCTTATATCAATGCAGTGGTAGTCTTTTCGACGTCCCGTATCTTTTAATCTTTTCTGTGCGTCTTCAAATCTGTCTGATATCTTTTCACAAATCTAGAGTCTACTATATTGCCCGTATATCTTGGGTGGATAGTTTACTGGCTAATACAGAGTACACAGCTGGCTTTTATACATTTCGGAGAGAAGTAAAGGAGATAGACGGAATGAATAGGAACAATAAAGGGTGGGAGCCCGAGTAGTGAATGGCCAATGGCGTAGAAGATATTCTCAACCAAGGGTATTATGACCTGCTACCGGGGCTAGTCCACATGTATTTCTCTAGCACGACATAAGATGTGCTTAGTTGTCTTGGTTTCCATCTTTCTGACTGAGCAAGTCAGTCTTTTAGTCATTGCTGACTGGTCAAGTCAGTCTTAGTCAAGTTCTATTCAATTTCTCTATCAGTCCCGCACTTCACAAGCTCAGTGGAACTCATAGTAAATATCAAGCAGATTGACAAGATAGCGCGGCGCTACACTGGTGGACCAGTAGTGACCAGTGCCAATATGGTGCGGCGCCATTCTATAGTGCCAATCCTCATCAGTCATATCAGTAAATCCTTGATGCGAGGCCCGCATCTTTCTATCGGTCAGATCTGCCCGAGTAACCACAGTGATGGTTAACTCAGTAACATGTCTTCATCCTAATCTAATCAGTTGGACTTATACACAAAATGGTGTGGCGCGATATCTCTGCCGGCCCTAATGTGGTTGTACCAATCCTGACTTCGTATATCTTGTTTTAATAGTCATCAGACTATTCAGAGGCCGTTGAGGAGGCAAGTCAATAATTCTGAGTAGTTCCCTGATGTTTCACCTCCAGCGCATAAGATAATGGTTTACCGCCACCATCTATAGCTCAGTGTAGAATATCATAGTCAGGACGTAACAGCCTTTTGGGCTGCCTTGTCAAGTCTACTCAATCCTTCATAGTTGGTTTGTTTACACTGACTTTCGGCCATCAATAGTGTAGCCTACCACCCCAGGGAGGGTGTACACTCATAATCTAATGCCTCACTTCTGCCCACTAATAGGTTCAAAATGAAATAAAAACTGGTGTTTTCATGCATGTTTTGGTACACGCCCTATCAACGGGTATTATCCCTGCCCATGTGCGCTGTTCTTTCGGCTTCCTCACAATCCCTTCGCCTGCATTGCCCAAGCTGGTACGCATTCAGAAGGCCCTCGGGCTCGGGGCGCGGACGGTGTTTGCGTTGGCGTTTCCAGGGTGGCTCTTCCTGTTGGTCTTTTTCACATGCATGGCACTTTCGTTGGGCCAAAGATCGCGCGCTGGGACGCGTCTCTGGCGTTGGAGTCAATACTCAAGGTGAAGGTGGTTGGTTCTCATCTCCATGCTGGGCGAGGGATGGTACACGGCGATGATGTGGACTGCTATCTTGACTCACATTAATGTCCCGCAATATTCTGCGTGAACGCTGCTGGTGACACTGGGGAGATGCAGGAGGTGTTTCCTCCATGTATCCGAATGCGCCAAAAGGCCATTAGAAATCGTTGAGAAGAAATAGAAGAAAAGCAGTGCACGATGATAATAATTATGGTGAGTCTTCTTGGTTAGTATTTTCTGTTTTGCTTTTCACGTGGCTTAGTGAGAGGTTCAAGAGGTTCAATAAAACAATTTATTGGTGTGCTAGGGTACACGGGGACGCGAGTGTGGAGCATGGTGGAGCGAGGTGGTGTGAGGAAGAGAAGCGATGTGGCGGTGTGCCCTGTTTGGTGGAGTTGTGGAGTGGCAGAGCTCCAGTCTGAACTGTGTGGCCAGAGACAAATCTCGGTCGATTCTTATATAGATAGAAGCGGCACCAATTGCATCATCAACAACCCCCTGGACATTGGCAGCAGTGCTGTAGAACTCAGCAGTGGCTAATAAAGAGACTGATATCAGAAATTTGAAACTAAGGGATTAATGATGAAATGTACCAGCAGTAAGGAAAGTATCCTCGTGGAATTGGGTGGTACTGTCCACACGGGCACGCTTATTGCTGCTGTCCTTTTCTTGGATGCAGTAGACCAAAGAAATAATTGTTAAGACCAATGAACATATCTCAAGTGAAACAGACAAATTTCAGTGTCTCTGCCCTCCTTGGAGCGTTTAGAGCTCTGGGAAGCCTTCACAGGATTCTCGTCATCAACATTCATCTAAAAGATGAATAGCAAGTATGAAGAGGACTGGAGAAAGCGAGCTGAAATAGATGTGACTTACTTCATCGGCACCAGTAATGATTGAGACTTCAAAGCTCCAACCATCTTCAAGTTGGCGGTATCCGGATCGTCGGGCAGGATACTATGTAGACAGGCAGCCGTGCTTGCGAAGAGGGCGGCGAGGACACCAACACCGGAAACCTGGGACCTGACGCTGCCCCAGGGCACCGCTCTCCCCGGCATGAGCCTGCAAGGCAACCGTCAACGAGTCTTTCTACCGCAGCATACGAGAAATAAAAATGCAAACGGTTGCACCAAGAAAATCTACCGTAACAAACCTCCAGAAAATACGAGGGGCTATGGAAAATACGTTCGGCAGGGTTGTATCCGATGCCGACATTTGGAAGGCCGTATCAGTGAAAGATATACTCCCGCGCACGGCCCAGTTTCTATGGAAAGGCATACACAATGCGCTCAGGATAGGGACATACTGGACTCACATCCCAGAGTGCGGGGAGCGCGCCAAGTGCAGAGACTGTGAGGTGACTGAAGACCTAGAGCATATCCTTGTAGGATGTAGGAGCCCCGGACAAGAGATCATTTGGGAAGCAGCCAAGACGCTATGGCTGGAGAAAGAGGCCGTTTGGCCGGAGGTATCTTTAGGCACGATACTTGGTTGTGGCCTCGCTGAGTTCCGCGATGATAAGGGCAAGAACAAGCCCGGTACACAGCGGCTATACCGGATTCTGATGTCCGAGTCCGCGTACCAAATTTGGTTGATCCGTAACAACCGTGTCATTTCTCGGGACGGTGCGCCGGCATCAGAAGACGAAATCATCAACAAGTGGAAGTTCTCCATAAATCAGAGACTACAGGTGGACAAGTCATTGGCAAATAGGCCGATCCGGGGGAAACGCCCAGCGTTGGCCCAGAAACTGGTCCTGGAGACCTGGTCCGGCACCTTGGACAATGAAGATAGCTTACCGGCCAATTGGTTGCGGGAGCCCAGAGTTTTAGTGGGTAGCCGTGCGTTCCCACAGACCCAGACTCGGCGACGACTTCGCCGCGGAATTGGGTAGCACGGTAGTCCCACACTGCCCTCGGGCGTGCGGAATGCATTTCTCTGGGTGGTGTAAACCACTCCCTATGGAGCTAACGTTCCAACCCTTACAAACCAATAGGGCTAACCAATTGTTAGTTGCTATTGGCCTACGTACCACCAAAAAAAAAAAAAAAAAAAAAAAAAATGATTGAGACTTCATCCTCAGACTCTTTGACTGTCCCAGAGACTTTCTTAGAGCAGGTAACCTTGATAAAAATCTGTTAACAATGAAGCGAAAGGAAAAGATAGTGGTGTACACACTTGGACTTCTCTTTCTCCTTGTCTGCCTTGGGAGGAACAACCAGAGCGACAACAGGAGGTGCAATAGTAGTCTTCTTGGCCGCCTCCCATTTCTCTTGAATAAGATGGGTGAAGCGGACAACCTCAGAGTAACCGTGAGGATAAGAGTAGTTCTTGATGTTGTTTGGGTTGCAGATATGGTAGTAAAGGCTGCATGCCTGGAATAACAACTCCCGGAAAAGGGGAGACGATTCATCCAGCATGAGAGACATGACTGGAGCAATGCAGACCTGGGTAACACTAGTCAGTGAACCTACCACAAGATAAAGAAATAAAGATGAGACTTACGGCCACAGCGCCTACGCTTTCCAGTTGCTTTTCATGAGTGCTGAGTGGGGCCTGGTAAGTAGCCAGAGAATGGGCCTTAAGAAAGTCGGCCTTGACAGAATTGAATTTGGGTCTCATAGAAGACATTGAAGGAGAAATGAGTGGTGGTATGGGAATGAGAATTATCCAGCCGCGTCATTCCTTTATACCTTTCATGAAGCCTAGGACGCTGAATGGGTTAGACTGGATATAGAAAATTATTGACCATGCATGTTGTTTCTATCCAAGGTTATGTCAAAAGCGCAACTTCAGGTGGATCAATTGACCCTGTGGAACTGATAAAACATCCATGTAAGCAATCTGGTGTTCCAACTGGGGACAGTTGAGATCTCAGATTGAGGGAGGAACAATCAATATCACAAGATTTGGTGCATTTCCATTGAGGAGTCAGAAAGAAATTGCACCACCCGATCCAAAGGGGATGCTTGGTGAGATAAAATTGCACCGTGCAATACCAGGGGTCTTTACAAGACACTTGTCTTGAGTGGTTGGAGAAATTATCATGCGATGTGATCCAAAAACCAGACTTTTGATGGCAAAACTACTAGTTCTCCTTGAATATTGGCGAAGTCTAGCTAGGAGATATCTATGCTAGGAGGCAAGGATACACCCTGGATAGCTAGCTGACTATTTAGTTGAGCACGAATCACCAAAAGGATGTGGGGTGGACGAGTGTGAGCCACAGCGGCATGATAAAGGTTGATCAAGAAACAGATGTCAGACTGAGACCGGAGAAAGAATGTTAACATAGTGTCAGGCTGAGTATAAAGGTCGAGGTTCAAGGCGCGCAAAAATAGTCTCGGCAACATGCTTTCCTGACAATTGATACGGGCCAGTCATTCGGGTGGACAAGCTGAACACAGACTATTAGACAAGAAGAGCGAGTGGAGGGCTAGAAAAATATATGTTCATCGCTGTTAACTATGCGAGCTTTATGAGCAGTCCAGTCTCTTTTCCAAGAGCCCAGATCGCGATATAAACAATCTAGTTGCTTGAGGAAAAGGCAGCAGAAGCAGCCTGTTCCCCAGGAGAGAAAGATGCATGATTGACCGGAGTCAACACAATTCATACACTCGTTCTCAGGCTGACCAGTAGGATCCAAAAAATTCACTGAGGACAGAAACAGATTTGGCCACATACAAAATTCTGGCAGAGTAACATCGTGAAGTGAGGATTGTATAGTACCAAGTGCCTCTCCATGCTGGCAGAAGCCATAGTCGCGAAGAAGAGAAGAGTATGGTCAGGACTAAAACAGACCCTGAAATAAAGGACCGTACTCCGCCGAAATCACTCTGAAATCTGAGTCACGTCTCAGATCTACTGCTAAAAAAGGAATAACAATCGAAATTGCGAAAGAAGAGCCCATCAAGTGAACACATGAAGACCGGACCCTAAAAGATCTGGTTGACTAGTTACACATGAGGCTTCACAAGCGTGATAAGAAGTCAGAAACACACAGAGTAATGATGTGTATTTCACATTCCTAATAAGGTAAGTAAGAGCGAGCCGGACTGAAGTAAATGACTAGAGGACTATTGCTTGAAGAAGAACCATTGCAGGCGAAAATGTCTTCGTGCCGCTGGATTGGCATAGCGAATTGGAAAAGCAGAACCTAATTCTGAGATCAGATGAAGGGTCTGCTGGATTGAAATTATTTCAAAGCATAGCTCCGGATAGAAGTTCAGATATCAGATGTGATTACTGAAGAAGAAGAGCTACAGAATGAAGCAGACGACTATCTGGAATGCCTCCCCGTACTATTCTAACTACGGCAGAATATCATATTGGACTCTAGGGCTCACTGAGGACCTATAATGGCTTCAGGAGTAATAGAGGCAGTTTGGGCATAACAATAGCAATCCCAGAGGAAATAAGCCTGACTGTGCGTGAACCTGAGCATGATACACCAGTGAAAAACTATAAAGCAGTTTAACGTCTCAACATGCTCTGATATAGTCTGGCTTGCGAGCAATCAAGCCTGATGGCCAAGCATTAGAAAGGCCAGGTGAAAACAAGCCAGGTGTAAGGTTGTGCAAAGACAGTTCATGCCAGGGTTCATGGAAATACAAGGTTGGAAAAGAGACTATTAGAATGGTGTTCAAGGAATACTAGCGATAGTGGTCACATATGTTCCTCAAACGTATAGGGCTCTATACTGGCTGGGTATGTGAACTGCCACCAATATTGACTCTTGAAGAAACAGGGGATAAGGCTGTCCTCCCTGCAGCCGTAGCAACAGTGCAACCAGCGAATGAAACATCAGGGAAACCCTCCCCTGATAATTTTGCATATTTTGCGACAAAATATCGCAAAATATGCAAAATCATCTCGAGTTGCAGAAGTGAGCACAATTATATCAAAATAGGACCTCCCCTCAAGGATTCTGATAATTTGGCTAATTTTGGGCCATATTGCACGCAGGTTTCCTTGAATTTTGTACCACTTTCTCAACTTCAAGCGCAGTAGAAAGGGAAATAGATATATTCAATACAAAACTACGTGATACATGGGATTGTAATATACATTCTGCCACTATTCCCCAGCATCAGCAACATTGAACATGACAAGCAGCGGCAGCACAGGACGACGAAGAGGAGGATGAGCGCGAGGACGCCGACGGCAGCCAGGGCGCCAATGAACGCGGGCTTGTGTACAAGGCTGTGGTGGGGGGAGGCATGAGGTTAGCTCGTCATCATCTCATCTCGCACAAAGTAGGTAAGGGAGGGGAGAGGAGAGGAGAAGAAGGGATGGGGGAAAGCGAAAGCGAAAAATGCACAAGCTGTTACTACCACCGCTCCCATTCGCCGCCGCCACACTCGACCCCGACCCCGCCCCTGACCCCGAGCTGGACCCCGAGCCTGAACCGTCAGTGGGCACAGCTGTGGGCGCTCTCGTCGCCATGCCGAAGCGCGCGTTCGTGATTGTCTGTGTCTGCGTCTGGCTATCCGTCCCCGTACCAACTGTTGCTGCGGGTGGCCCAGGAGCCTCGCCATCGCAGAGTCGCCTGGGTTTGCTGCTGCGTCTGTGGGTGAAGACACCGGGGTCGCAGTATCGGTACCGGTTCGCGGGAATTTTAGATGTATCGGCGGGAGGGGCTGCAATGTCCTCTCGACATGAGCAGGTACTCATCCGGTAAATGAAGTGCTAGCACGACTCACGTCGCTGGGGCCGGATGACGGTGTGGCCGGGGCAGGGGTAGCTACCAGTATTGCACTGTCCTCCTGGCATGAGCAAAAAATCCCCGGAATAAGGTGTAGCATGACTCACATCGCTGGCACGGACAGGGTTGCTGGAGTGGGAGGGGGATTTGCCACCGGTGCTGTACTACATATCCGCACAATATGAGATCTTGTTCTGTTCGTGAAAGCGGAAGAGCATGGCTCACCTTGCTGGGGCGGGTCACGGCAGGAGCGTCGCGAGCGTTTGTGGAGGTAAGTGAAGGTCAGGTGGCAGAGAGGTGGTGGGAGAAGGGAAAAACATGGTGGGATCAAAACAAACCACCTTCGACACGTCACGGGCTCGCCTCCGTGTTTCAGAGCCTCGGTCGATCAGAGTTGATGGCCCGAATCACGTACAGCTTGGGGCCGGGTCAATCTGACTTGTAGAAATTCTCACAAAGTTCTGAATGCCCACCTCGGTGGAAAATATCTGATGAAGTATTCCTTTCTCCCGAGCGTGGTACAGCTGCACCCGTTGAGCGGAGATCTTATAGCATGGTGGACAAATGTCCGACGTTCTCGACCAATCCGTGGACTGGTATGCGACACTGCATTACTACCGTAGTTCAACACGGTTGTAAGTAAGTCGCAAAATTCTGCAAGTTTTCCACAGATTTGCTGAAGTTATATGGACACCTCCTGGAATATGCACAATTGTGAAGACATTTGCTCAATGTTTGCCTAAATATCACAAATTATCAAAATTTGAGGGGGCCAAAGATATTTTGCGCAAAATAGCAGAATTTTTCCAAGGAGGTTTTTCCTGATGAACGGCATTTAAAACCATGCTTAGTGCAGTGGTGGCAGACTAGGTCAGGCTAGGTCCAGTGTCGTTAGACTAAGACTGTGAAGAACAGCATAACACCTACAACAATGTATAACCGCTTCACCAGTCCTTGGGTGTTCATGGGGAAACTGGTACGGTCTATAAGGACAGTACCAGTAGAAGGAAGTGAGGGGGTCCATAAGAAAGAAAAGATTGACAACAATGGTCTTAGGGATATAAGACTGGGGTTAAAACCGATAAAGGCAACTTGATTGATTATTGAGATCTAAGCTACCATGCATTGCCATAAGGCGAGGTAGCAATAATCACACCGCCCGATTACAAGTGCGACTTATCGGGCTGCTCGACACTACAGGGGGACAATAAGCCAGATATCACGCCGCCAGATTTATTTCGCATGGCCAGATGCTCAATGAGTCTTCTATTGAAGAAAATCAAACGGCCAGATCCAAGACCACCGGAAAGTCATAGAAAAGAACAAGGGATGTTTTGCACCATCTGATAATTGAGGTATCAGTAAATGGACCTAAGAATTATCACGCCGTGCAATCCAAATCCAGAGATATGGGACTGGCCCTAAATCAAGAGAGGTCCATTTTGGATGGCACCGTGGCATATTTTGAATGATCATTCTTAATGTTTTTAAGCAGTCAGATAGTTATCTGACTGCTTGATAACAATAACTGGTTCTCAATATTATTGAAAGGTCCATTTTGAATCACCCTGCACAATATTTGTGGGGTCATCCTTAATGTTATCAAGCAGTCAGATATTTCAAATATCAAGCCGTTTGATTTCATTAGGTCATTTCTAAACAAAATGAACCTAAGAATTACCATGCTGCACGATCCAAATCTACAGATATCAAACCGGCGCTAAAGCTACACCACCATACGAAAGGGACATCGGTTTGACGTCGGAAGTGAGAGTCAACAGCCGTCTCTCGATGACTTCAATTGACTATACTTTTGATGTCAGAAATGAAGTCGATCCGCCAATCAATTAGACATCATTGCGACCCATTGACCTCGAATTGACCTCTTGTCAGAAACATCGAGACAATGTTACCCTCAGGTCGTATCCAAGTCTAAATTGAGTTACTCTCATGTCGTCATACATTCAATGCATGGTAGTTTTCGGTCTGTTTATGGATGGTTTCGAGGTTGTATACCGGGCAACAATTCACAGAAAAGGTTTCAATTTGGTTTCGCAAAGGGCTTTTAAATCCGAAGAATTCGCATAAGATATAGATTATTCAGTGGTCCGTATCTATCGGGTTTCCTCCTCGTCACCCTCACCGTCCTGCTGCTCGTCGACGTTGGGTTGAGGAGGCTGGCCCCTGGCTCCTTGATCCGACTCATCCTCCTCCTCGGGCTCCACTTGCCGACGCTTGCGCTTGGTTCCCTGCTTCTTGGATACGAACTGAATTTTGGGGAGCGACCGCCGACAGATTCTGAAGCCATTTGGGGCTTCCCTCGCCGACGTTGCTGCCAACCTTGAATTTAACGTCGCCTTCGATTGGATACAGTTCGAGGTCTTCTTCGTAAAGGGTCTCCAGTGCCCTGTTCATCGATGATTAGAAGGGGCACCGTGTATACGGATATAGGAACACAAACGCACCCTACAAACTCCTCCGGCGACTCAAGATGAAGCTCCTGGAGCTGCTCATCGACTTTGGTCCAGAACTCGGCGGCGGTATGGTTTTGCGTGATATGGGAGCGCTACGTCGGATGCATCAGAGAAGATCGAATACATGAAGGAAACTTACGATCAATGCAAGCCGGAAATATAACCATAAGTCGCATTTACGTTGGGGGCGTGTTTGAGAAGCTCGGCGGCCATCGCGGTGATGTGGTGGATCTCAGCGCCCTTCGTCTTGTCCATCGATGTTTGAATCTACATGTGATATCAGCCAAGTGCGGGTAAATATAGAGTGGCATGTACCGTTCTCTTCATGGCGTAACGAGCCAAACTGAGTTCACGCGCAACAAAAGAAGTGAGTTGGTCACAGTCGAAGCTGTCCGCAGCGGGAAGATCCTTGATGTTGCTGGATCACATCGCTGTCTGTTTACGGTGAGGCCACGATAGACGGTTTTATGACAGCCTTACAATGACAGCACTCTCGACAGTTCCGGAGTAGTATTGGATGTTGGGAAGCAGAAGCAAAGCATGAATGAATTTCCGAATCTGCTTCTGTAAAAGAGGTGAGTGGGATCAGAGTATTACGAGCAAGGAAGGCACGTACAGCCAGTTTAGATGAGGGTGTCCAATTCTCGGAACGTTCTTCAGATGACTTGACAAGCATGTCTTTGAGTTCAAGTGTGTGGATGAACTGCAAGGCATCTCGCTCGTCTTTGCTGTTTGTCTGAAAACATGTAACTATCTGAATCAAGAATGGAACGGGTGGCATGCACCTCGAGATATCGCTTGAATTCGGATTCGCTCTCGTCCGAAAGCTTGATCCGTTTGAGGGTGCGGTCACCAAAGTTCTTGAGCTGAGGAATGAGAGGCAAGCCCATGCGAGTCGGGGCAGGAAACATGTTGGAGGATGAGCCATTGCTGAATGGATTGGGGCTCGAGTCGACCCCGAGGCTGCCGCCTGGATTCATGCCACCAGCAGGTGGCAATGACATTGACACCGGGGCAGGGCTGGAACCGCGATCGCTGGATGGAGCCGAATTCTCTTGAAGACGACGCTGTTTGCGCAGCTGGGAACACGCCAGGAGAGAACTGGTGAACATGGTGGTGGTGGTGAGAGAGGAGGACGGAGGAAAGAGCGGGAATGCAAAAACCTTTAAAGCGGCACCTTTGTCTTCTCAAAATGGAAATGGCCAGTGGACTCGACTTGTCGCGACACGGGCACACCTGATATTCTGCATCCACTCTGGCCTGAGTCCGTTCTGAGCAGAAATGCCTGCTGTCCGGTGGAAACCCTCTCCAGGTGGATTCGTTCAGCCTTTCTGTGTGCTTGCCACTTGCTAACTTGAACTTGGACGATAGAAGAAGAAGCATTTCTGCAGTACTTGGCGGACGGTGACCGTGTTCGATGCACACTGTGTCATGGCGAGGCACAGGCAAATGTCAGACCATGGATTTCACGAAAAGGGCTGAAGGACCACCTTCGATGTTCCACACATCTTACCTGTTATTCGAACTACCTCGCAAGGACGAAGGCACGGGACGAACAGCTCGAGCAGCTTACTGCAACATACGGCGCGGAAAGGATCTCCGAATATCCACAATTCCCGGCCATCAGAACAGGTCATGTCGCAGCAATGTTCTCAGAGCCCGGATTCGACAGCGACATATTCATGGACTCACCACCGAGCAGCGTCCCCCAGCTAATTGAGGAGTTGGGCCAGAACATGCGACCGGAGCCTGTCACACAAGAAGAAATGCAGATATTGTTTCGTCAGGAATACGAGCGTATGCTGGAGGATGCGTACCGTGAGAGTCAGATGGACGAGGATGCAGAGGGATTTATTGGAGACGAGATGCCTAAGGAAGATCTGGGGGAAGATGACGAAGAAGATTGCTTTGATTTTTCTCTGCGGAGAAGCTCTGAATATCATCCATATCCAAGCAAAACGGTCAGGGCACAAAATTTTGCGTGGTATTTAACTCACGAATCTCGAATTTCCAGGCGATGCTGCTCGACGTTATGGATAACCTTCCACGATGTCGCTTCACGAGTACCCAAATGTCGCTCGTGATCCACTTTGCAAAGCAGCTTGGCGTGCCCGATGTTCCCTCGCTGCCGGGCCTACGCAAAATTCAGCAGAAACTTCAGTCCAGCTGCGGCAGTAAGCCCGTAAAGACACAGTCCCACCTCGGCAACATCTTCTACATGAACGATATTCGGGATTCCATCGCACGCGATATGGCAAATCCCCTTGTCGCTCCGCATATGCACTTCTATCCTGAGGAGAACGATGGTCCAATCTCCGAGACGTACCAGGCGGAGCGATGGATGGAATATACACCATCTCAGCTCACACCAATGTTCTCGCGAGGCTTCAAGCGCTTCTGGATCGAGGAGCTGGCCTGCCTGCGAGACGGGACATTTGTAATCCCCCATACATGGATCGTCCGGAACGGTGTTCTCACCTCCGATGTGTCCATTGTGACACGAACTCCCGATGAACGATGGCAACATCACAGCGATGGTCGAAAGAACGGTCGCCGCCGATGACCTGGAGTTGGATTATTCAGACTTAATTGCCGAGTTTGGAGCGAATCTCACCTGGGTGGATGACTCCACTGTGCCTGCCATGCCAAATGAGATGCGGAAACTTGTCGACGACGATGAGGATCTTTACGTCGTCATGGTGTCGCCGTGGGCCGATGACGTCTCCGGGAACAAATCCAAGCAGTACAACAAGCATATGAACATGTACACAGGAAATGGCTGCCTGCCGGGACGACTTCTTCAGCAGGAGTTCAATATTCATTACATCTCAACCTCACCGCATGCTTCCTCTGCCGAGCAATTCTCCACTTTTCGAGACCATGTCCAAAGCACTGAAAAAGAACCAATCAAGTGCTACAATGCAGTGACGAAACGACGCTGCCGGTGCATCCTCCGAACACCAGGTTTACCAGCCGATAATCCCCAGCAGTCGGAAGAGTGCTGCCACATGGGAAGCAACGCGAATTTCCCCTGCCGCAAGTGTAAATGGGGTGGAACGAATCGGGAGAAAGAATCGGATACCGTTTTCCACGAATGTCATCTCACCGGCGTTGCGCGGAATGCCCGTGAGATCCGCGAAACTCTCGAAGAACAGCTTCGATTATCGATGCTTGGAGATGCAAAGGCTGTGGAGGATAATCAGCGGAAATCCGGGGACCAAGGACAAAGTCGCGCAGTATTGGATTGAAACAACTCATCAGCAAAGCAAAAGCAATGAATCTGACCATCCGCGACGAAAAGCGGACGAAATTGCCGCAGAGCTGAAGACCTGGTTCGATGCGCAGCCTGGGGACAAGATGAATCCCTTGCTTGACTTGGTCGGTCTTGATCCATCGCAAGATACACCGGTCGAGCTGCTTCACACCATCTCCTGGGTGTCGTGAAGTATATTTGGCATATTCTGAACACCAGTCAATGGTCCGATGCTGACCGGTGCTTACTCGCCATTCGTCTACAGTCCACGGACATCAGCGGGCTGACCGTTCCGCCGATTCGTGCAGGCTATATGGTTCAGTATAAAAACAACTTGATCGGAAAGCATTTCAAGACTTTAATGCAAGCACTCGCCTTCCATATCCATCATATATCGACACCCGAGCAGTTCGTCCTCGTCAAAGCAGCAGGCGAGCTTGGAGCACGGCTTTGGGTTCCCGAGATCGATAACATGGAGGATTATTTGGCGCAGTTGAAGATTGCGATTGCGAATGTGCTCGACGCATTTGACGCTGTTGATCCCTGCAGAATTCTGGTCAAGATCAAACTTCATCTCCTGGCACATATCCCGGACGACGTACGACGATTTGGCCCCTCGATACGCTTTGCCACAGAAATATACGAGGCTTACAATGCTGTTTTTCGGCTTTGTTCTGTCTTCAGCAATCGTCTTGCCCCGAGTCGCGACATATCCCGAAAATTTGCCGCGATGGCCCGCGTTAAGCATTTTCTTTCGGGTGGGTATTGGTGGGATTCATCTACAAAGCAGTGGATTCAGGCAGGCAATGCAGTGCAGCAGATTCTACTCGCCGATCCTGTGTTCCAACGCCACCTGGGCTGGGTTTCTCCCAGTATAACGGATCCTGGATTGATAAAACCCTTCTCGCTGCAAAGAAGACCGGCCTTGAAATGGAGTCAGACAAAGACGTCTACGCATTGGACGTCTGGCACTGCACCTTTGCCCGAGAGCTGGTGGCGCCCCCGGTCGCGTTCTCACTGCGCAAAGTGGGGACGAAGTCGCTCTAAACTCTTGGGTGATTGCCCTTGATTCCGGGGGAAATACAGTTATTGGACGCGTTACCGAACTTCTGGTCGCCGAGAAATCCCTGGTAACCCTGGAACAGTTCATCTGCGGCCAGGAACGGCACCCCCGACTTTGGTTGGCCGGTCTTACGTCGCCCGAATGGACCAGAGATCGTGCAGAGGACAGGTCCAGTCATTTGTTGTCCTGTCAGCAGCGGCAGTCCAGTTCGTAATCTCGGTGCAGCACGACTGTCGAGAAGGAGACTGTCAGCCGACCGTAGTGCATAAGGAGTTTCAGGAACGTGAAGAGACGAGCCGGAACGTCAGCTTAATCAAACACAGCAACGACGACCACTTTGTTATCAACATGGCAGGCTTGCATAATTTCGTCAAGCTTTGCCGAGCACTTCCGCGAGACCTCACGGACCTTCAGCCACTTTTCCCCGATCGTGTGACATTTCACAAAGAAGCAGCGGAGCAAGCACGAGCTCTCAGAGCGAAGGGACGCGCGAAGACAGCAGAGAGGCGGCGTGCCAAAGCAGCAGAAAAGAAGCGGGAAGCAGAACTAGCCGCTGCAGCTGCGAGGCAAGCGGAAGAGGCGCTAGTAACAGGCGAAGAGATCGAGCAGAGTGACGAGGAACCGAACGCAGCCGTGGGTGAGCCAGAAGAGGGCACTGTTGTTGGCGATGTGCCATATGTTGCCGAGCTTGAAGTGGTGGTTCACAACACGAGAGCACGGAAGAGAATGAGAGTAGATGTTTCATAGATGGGGAGATTCGATTTTATTGGACCTATACATGCTGAGGCATCCGTTGCGCAGAGCGGTGTGCGTGTGGTGTGTGAGATGGATAAGAAGTCTTACGGCACCCTGGCAAAGACGCGATCAGAGAAGCCCGATAGCGCAAAGATATTCGGCCGACCCAAGGTCCAACCAAAAATTGAAATGAAAATGACTTTGGAATCTAATCCTAGAGAGACTTAGAGATGTTATCGAAAAGGGAAGATAATTGACATCGCAAAGTACATCAATCCGATCTGGTGATCTCGACGTCAACCCGACCTCAATTCTACTTCATAGTGCTGTTTAGCCACCGCCTCAAATCAGAGTCACCGTGTCAACATCGATTTCAGGTGGATACTAGTTGGTGGTGTAGAAGGCTTGTTTGTATCGCCCCGCACGAAACTTTCAAACCGGCCCTAAAGCTATTGCGCCGTGCAATCCAAATCCACAGATATTGGACTGGCCCTAAATCAAGAAAGGTCCATTTTGAATCGCCCCGTGCGATATTTGAATGGTCTTTCTTGATGTTTTTAAGCAGTCAGATAGTCATCTGACTGTTGGATAAAACAAGCAGAACAGTTAGTCTGGGTCAAGCAATGATTCAGTGGCTCAATACAAACACAACAGCTCTTTACAGTAAAAAGATACTCTACTGTTTCGAGTAAGAAAAAGACACTGTATTGAAATTGTTGAAATGGACCAGTCACGTGTTTTCAACAGCTGTGAAGCCGTCCAACTTACAGCTATTCTACAGCACCTGCTACAGCATTTGTACTGCAGTATATCCTGTAACAGCACTCTACAGCTTTAGATTACTTTATATACAACCATTACTTTACCTTGCAACAGAGAGTTCCTGTCGTCCTGAAATCCCCGTGTCTGCGAGTCTGTGTGCAACTGTCACATCCAACAGAAATGAAACTATAAGGGAGAATCAAACTTGAATACTCAAGAAGGGTTTTAACTGGGTTGGATTCAGTTCAATGTTGAGAGAATAGTCACCAAAGAAAGGGCAAGAAACAAAACCCATCGTTGGGGCTATTACTAGAGATTGTGACTAATAAGGTGACTGTACATGAAAGTGTTCTACCTATTAGTCCATGGTTCAGGAAATTGTAAAAATAAAAGACAGGGTTGTCTGCAGGGCATTTTTTGTATACAAATGGCTTTGTAACTATAAAGTCTATTGTGACTGTGACTGTTGACTGTACAATCAGTAAAAGGGAGCAGAAGTTGAAATGGAAAGAATACCTGTCTGTGGACTTGGGTCCGACTTACTTATCTTCTGACCCCTCTTCTGACTCGTTGTTGACTTCTTCACCCTCCTCTGACTCCTCGCCCTTCTCTGACTCCGTCCTGGAGTCTTCAAAAGAGTTGACATTGCCCTGAGGCTTAGCCTCAGGCATGTCAACATCAGATTCTTCTGAACCAGAGTTAGAACGGAACTCAGACTCAGACCCAGACCTGGATGATTGGACAGCAGCCTGCAAGGAGCTCCCATATCTTCCCCCCCCTGCATTGACATCAGCACCCTTGTCAAGGAGGATGCTGACAATCTCTGTGTGGCCCCCTTGGGCAGCAGCCAGCAAGGAGCTCCCATAGAATCCCCTGGCTGCATTGGCATCAGCACCCTTGTCAAGGAGGATGTCGACAATCTCTATGTGGCCCCCTTCGGCAGCAGCCTGCAAGGAGCTCCCATATTCTCCCCCTGCTGCATTGACATCAGCACCCTTGTCAAGGAGGATGCCGACAATCTCTGTGTGGCCCCCGATGACAGCAGCCTGCAAGGAGCTCCCATATTCTCCCCCTGCTGCATTGACATCAGCGCCCTTGTCAAGGAGGATGCTGACAATCTCTGTGTGGCCCCCTTCGGCAGCAGCCTGCAAGGAGCTCCCATATCTTCCCCCTACTGCATTGACATCAGCACCCCTGTCAAGGAGGATGCCGACAATCTCTGTGTGGCCCCCTTCGGCAGCAGCCTGCAAGGAGCTCCCATATCTTCCCCCTACTACATTGACATCAGCACCCCTGTCAAGGAGGATGCCGACAATCTCTGTGTGGCCCCTTTGGGCAGCGGCCTGCAAGGAGCTCCCATATCTTCCCCCTGCTGCATTGACATCAGCACCCCTGTCAAGGAGGATGCTGACAATCTCTGTGTGGCCCCTTTGGGCAGCGGCCTGCAAGGAGCTCCCATATTCTCCCCCTGCTGCATTGACATCAGCACCCTTGTCAAGGAGGATGCCAACAGTCTCTGTGTGGCCCCTTTGGGCAGCGGCCTGCAAGGAGCTCCCATATTCTCCCCCTGCTGCATTGACATCAGCACCCTTGTCAAGGAGGATGCCGACAATCTCTGTGTGGCCCCATTGGACAGCAGCCTGCAAGGAGCTCCCATATCTTCCCCCTGCTGCATTGACATCAGCGCCCTTGTCAAGGAGGATGCCGACAATCTCTGTGTGGCCCCCTTCAGCAGCAGCCTGCAAGGAGCTCCCATAGAATCCCCCTGCTGCATTGACATCAGCACCCTTGTCAAGGAGGATGCCGACAATCTCTATGTGGCCCCCTTCGGCAGCAGCCTGCAAGGAGCTCCCATATTCTCCCCCTGCTGCATTGACATCAGCACCCTTGTCAAGGAGGATGCCGACAATCTCTGTGTGGCCCCCGATGACAGCAGCCTGCAAGGAGCTCCCATATTCTCCCCCTGCTGCATTGACATCAGCGCCCTTGTCAAGGAGGATGCCGACAATCTCTGTGTGGCTCCATTGGACAGCAGCCTGCAAGGAGCTCCCATATTCTCCCCCTGCTGCATTGACATCAGCACCCTTGTCAAGGAGGATGCCGACAATCTCTGTGTGGCCCCATCGGACAGCAGCCTGCAAGGAGCTCCCATATTCTCCCCCTACTGCATTGACATCAGCACCCTTGTCAAGGAGGATGCCGACAATCTCTGTGTGGCCCCCTTCGGCAGCAGCCTGCAAGGAGCTCCCATAGAATCCCCCTACTGCATTGACATCAGCACCCCTGTCAAGGAGGATGCTGACAATCTCTGTGTGGCCCCTTGGGGCAGCGGCCTGTAAGGAGCTCCCATATCTTCCCCCTGCTGCATTGACATCAGCACCCTTGTCAAGGAGGATGCCGACAATCTCTGTGTGGCCCCCTCGGACAGCAGCCTGCAAGGAGCTCCCATATCTTCCCCCTGCTGCATTGATATCAGCGCCCTTGTCAAGGAGGATGCCGACAATCTCTGTGTGGCCATAATATGATGCTACAATGATTGCTTGGTTGGCTGAATGCTGTGGCAAAGCTGCTGTCTCCAGCAAAGACTTTGCACTGTCCACAAGGCCCGCTGCCAATGCAACCCACAATGCAGATGCCTGTGATGGCCAATTCCCATAATCCCATGGTGAAGAGTTCCATT
The DNA here is from genome assembly GCA_029378375.1 of Mycena olivaceomarginata. Classification (NCBI taxonomy): domain Eukaryota; kingdom Fungi; phylum Basidiomycota; class Agaricomycetes; order Agaricales; family Mycenaceae; genus Mycena; species Mycena olivaceomarginata. The sequence goes on along the minus strand of JARKIC010001778.1, from coordinate 49,276 downwards.
TCCACCCCCGAAAGTATATAGTTGAATTCATTGTTTTTTTCCACTGAAAACCCTGACCAAGAAACTCTAGAAGACTTTCTCTGAGTTGAACTTCAGGCTGTCCAGCAGCATGTGCAAGGCAATATTGAGAATATTGAACAAGAGGGGGTAGATTCCACCTCTCCCAGGATGAATCTGGATATCCATCAAAGGCAAGGACTGTGAGCAGAGTGCGTGTTATCTCTATTTGTGCATCTGGGAATTGCTGGGCCTGAATGCTGTCCAGATATTGCTGTGTGGTGTAATGTACAAGTCGCACCACAGAAGACTCTTTGTCTACAATGACAAGCCCAGCACAGACAGAAAGAATAATCCCAATGTCCATAAGATTCTCTTCATTCACCCGTCGCATGTCTGGTTCAACAGCAAGAGCAACTTGTAATTCTTCAATTGTTAATGGCCTCTTTGCATTTGCAACCCAAATAATTGTTGACCGAGCTGTCTTTCTGTCCTCCTTGTTCTGGGCATCAATTCGCTGCATTGCAATATCATAGCTGCCATAAAGATCCTCTGGTAGGGCATTCATAGCTTCTCGAACTCTCCAGATTGTATTCTTTGTGCTCAGAGAATCAATATGAAGCTTGGCAAGAAGGAACCTGATGGAAATCTATTTCAGTTTCTTTCCAATAATGATTCATCACAGCTTACATTCCGTCCACAGATTTACTGCTGATTTTTGAGTGAATGTCTTCTCGTAGCTGGGGTTGCATTTGGACATGCTTGGACAGGCGTGGAGATAAGTCAATCTGTGCATTGACAAATTTTTGAATATCTTCTCGCATTGGAGCAATCTCTAGAGTTTTGACATTTGGAAGCTCAGGGCCTGCAGAAATATTTGGCCTTGAAGTGATCATCAAGTTCACATTGCTACCCATTGCTGCTAATTGTTTGAGCAGAATTTCCCGTTGAAATTCGGGATATTCATCCATAGCATCAACAATGATGAAGACCTGTAAAAACTCCTTGAGGCTAGAGCTGAGCACATTGACAACTTCTTCCAGTGATGGCACAGTGCCCTTCTCCCGGTGCCGCTTGTACAAATGTTCTGCAATGGAGCCGATGTCCCTGTCAAATACAAGCTGTCTCCAGAGTCCTGCGAGAAGCCTAGATGGTGTTTGGCTGTCGACTTCCTTGTGGTTCAAATAAATGCAAGCAACACCAATGTTTTTGCCTGTCAATTGGGTGCCAAGATAGTCCACAACCATGGATCTAGCATTGTTATAATTAGTGGCAGTCACTCAATGTGGAAAATGGTCGCACACAAGGACAGTTTTCCCGGCACCAGCTGGAAATTTAAGCTTGCTTAGTCTGGGAGCATATTAAGGCATAAATCACATACGAATTCCATGGCACCAAAGAGTGCTTCCAGAACCAGATTCCCATTTTTTAAAGACAGGATCTGCAAGCAGCCATCCACCAGTTCCCTTTGCCCACACCCGTGAAATATCTGCGTGCCGTAAAAAGAAATTGATAGGTGAAAACCAGTCAAGGAAGGCTAGGCGTGAAGCATTCATTCCTTCTTCCTTGTTGCCGTGATTTATCACAATGGTTCCAGGTCCAACATTCACGATGGCACCCTCCCCAGTACCTCCACCACCACCCTGTTCACCACCCTGCCCACCAGCACCTCCAATACCTCCTGGGTGAAATAAATACTTATATTAATACCCTAATCAATTTCTCTCGCACCATGGATATTCAAGTTAGGTCTGGGTGGTAACAGACCCACATAGATCTTATGTATGAGAGACTACACTATATCAGTTCGTGTCAAAGCTCACATAGGAGACAGAACTGACCAAAAAAAACTGGAGGAGGATATCAAGCATGAGGAGGATGTGTTGCTGCGGTACACTTGGAGGTGGAAGGGAAAGAACTAATCACTGAAAGACAAGGATCAGAGGAGAGATCGAAGAAACATGCACAGGCCACGTTGCGCTTTTAAATCAGACAGAAGGCTTTGCCGGCAGATCCGGGGAAGTGGTTGGCCGCATTGTTCGCGTGTTGTACTTACATGAACGTCGAACTTTCATTGATGTGGCGCTTGGACAATGACAGCCAGCTGACAGTGGCGCTTCCATATCGGGCCCCCGAATGAACTGCTGCAGTCCCGCTCGAAATGTAGATCAGTCGATTCTGTAGCTCAGAGCGGATGAGCTAGAGGGTAGTAGCTGCGGTGCCCAGAGCGAGGACTTGAGGATGTTGGTGGTCGCCGTATTGTTCGGGTGCAGTACTTACGTGGGTGCCAAACTGGGATTGACAACGGTGCTTCTGCAATGACAGCTCACACTAAGCGAAGATTCAATATTGAGCTCTGACTCAAAGACGGGGTAGAAAAATCGGGGAATGCAGGCAATGAACTGGGGTACTCTTGTTGGAAATGGAGTCCAACCTTTGAGACGAGGAGGTGCCAACTAACTCCCTTTTCAACCGGATCGGCGGCCGTACAGTTAATAACGCCGTCTTAATCTCGGACATTGATCAAATCTAGCCCCACATGTACCCCAGCTCCCCGCCGGCACATGTATTCCCGTCTCGGTCCCTGGGACCGCTGCGCTCGCCCCGGCTCTCTTCCACGGCCAAGAGGACCACGACGGCGATGTGTACCCGCCATTCGTTTCCGGCTTCGATGGTATCGAGCGGATATCTTCTCGATTCTTACGCCCTGTGCCGACGCCACCACGTCTTTAACTCGCACGACTCCTCCGTTCCTCTCCGCTGCCACCGCCGCTCTGCTGCTCTACGACCCCAACGGCCACCATGCGCGATCCAACGCTGCTTGTTGCTGGCTCTCACCAGCAGACTCCTCCTTTTATCAGTACTCAGCTTTTTTCGTGCCCCTTCCCCCAGGGTCCCGACGTCTTTCTTGCAAACAAAAATAATTGTCGTGCTCGCGATACACCTCCCTACGGACAGCTATCCACGGCGAACCTCCATGCCACTGAGTCACTAGAGGATTTTAACGAGGTACGTCTCCAGTTTGTGTTTCCCCTTCGTCCCGCCCGGCCGTTTCCTTTCGTGCTCTCATCCTAATTGCTCACTCTCTTACAGCCTTGTCCCTTGGCCCTGCAATCGCCGCATGCTATGCGTATATGCACCATGTCCGTCGGCGCCCACGGATATCGACGCAGCCTCCGCCGCCGCCATACATCTGCACCGACCTGGTGCAGCCGCTACAGCATTGAGTGCACTCAAACCCGCCTGTGCCCTCGTCCACCATGCCCCTCGCCGCCGCCGACCGCATTTCTGAAGGCCTATGTCTTGCGCCGACCTGTCTAGAACGCGTGCACCGATCGCCGCAACGCAACGACGTCGTTCCTCGGGGAACTGGGCGGCTTGGGCACCGGCGGCGATGCGATTCGCCCCTGTCGCGCTCGTAATCTACGGCTCTACGGCGCTCGCGCCCGCCTCCCTGGCGTCGTTCTGACGGGTCCACTTCGCGTACGCCCTCAGCACCACGGTACTTTTCCGCGAGGATGTCCTCAGGGCTGTCGTCTCCGCCGAGAGATGCGCCATTCGGGCCTCGGTCTCGGAGGCCCCAGCGAATCCGGGAATGGGAACAAGGTGCATACACCTTCACGTCCTCCTTTATCACATAACTTACACTTCTACGATGTGTTTGTTGCTGCTCAGGCCACCGCGGAATGCACGACAGCGCGCACGTTTGGGAAGGTACGTCACTCCCACTCCTTTCTTTTCTACCAACCCCCTCATCTTGTGCAAAAAAAATCAGGTCAATGCTTCCACCGTCGCCATTCAAAGCCCTGCTCAATGCGCAACGATTGTACACGGCGGTGTCTCCGCCCACTTCCCCATACTCTCTACATTGCGCTGCCATATCTTCAGGCATCGGGTAGCACAGCACCCCGCCCGTTAGTCAACGACACCGTCTGTACCCGTCATGGCCTCGTTAATGGATGATACGAGTCCCTGGCGACCGACGCACGCATACCCCCCGTGCTGAGCCCAAGGTACGTCGTTTCCTTTCTCCCGTCCTTCCCTCCGGCTCCCAGGCCCTCGATCTACCTTCGCTTACCATCTCTACAGCCCCGTCGCCTCCATCCGTCTCTCCACCGTGTCATCTCCATCCACGTGTCGATTTCCCCGCATCTCTCGTCTCCATCCACGCGCCTCGGCTCCAACAACCCCTCTCCCCCCATCCAACGACGCTTCACGACGCTTCTCCCGCAGCACCTTCAGCAAGCCCCCGCGCATTCGTTTTTGGCGCCCGCAAGCTACACTGTCTTCGAAGCGGTCCAAACGCGAGCAAAATATGCACACTGCGTACCACGAGCTGGTCGCGTCCGCGGCGCCCAAGCGGGAGCGGGTGCAGGAGGTGATCTACCCCCGAAGATGCACAGGTGCTCGCAGGGCAGCGGGGATGATGCTGCGGATACCCACACACGTCCCTCGGTGGGTGGACGAGGGGATGGGCAAGGCACGGACGCAGGACGAGTCGACGTCGATGGGGACATGGACGCATCCTTGGTGTGACTTGCACATTTCAAGGCTGACCCCTTTTTCATTGTGTGTCAGCGAGCAAATGCCTGCGCCTCCGTCTCATCCATCGCTCGCCCCCGCCCAGCCCCGCCGCGCTTCAGGTTGCTGCTCGTCCCACCGCCGTCGAGAGTCACTGCGGGCCCGTCGTCCGGTACGAGGTTTGCGCGCCTCAGCCTCACATCGTCGCACCCGGGAGCCGGGGGCCCGCTTCCCGCGTGGTTTCTCTGCTGCCGCGGGTGCGGATGTGGAGGTGGTTGAGCACGGGGAAGCTGCCGACGTGTATGGTCACAGGAAGGGGCGGGGAGTATGCCGGCGTGGACGAGGCTGTGTCTCTGTCTGTGGAGGCGACGCCTCCTGCGGACGCAGTCACCAGTAGTCACCAGTGCTTCTCTGTGTCCTGACGAGGAGACCTCGCTACCTATCGATGCGGATCTGTCGCCGCGCGTCCGCTTCGTCGAGCCTGTCGTGGGCGCACACACGGCAGACCAAGGAAGCCATGTCGAATCTTCGGCGGACGACCATGACGAGCGTGTGGATAACGAGGACGCGCTGCTCACAGCGAGGGGGAGCCATACAGACCGTTGCCCGAGCAGCGCCCGAATCGGAGGAGGTGCCTGAAGCGACGCTGGAGATTGCGCCGTGTGTCCTCGTCGAGCAGGAGGCGGCGTCCGTGCCCGTTGAGCCTGATGTGCCACCCGGGGTGTCGCTCTCGCCATGCAAGTGTGTTTTCCCGCTTCGCTTTGCTTCCTCCAAAGTCGATTATTTACTTTACCTTTGTAATTTTGGCGACACTTCAATGCATGGCGTATGATAATCGATCCATCAATCAACTTGATTTCTACAATTTCGGTACTAGGTACTGGAATTCAGGTCTGTAATTAGGCGGTCCAGTGAAAGAATGAGAAGGGAAATGGTGATGACAAAGCAAGTATGAATGCAGGAAGAGCTACGGACGAGACCAGCCGTAGATGGGAGTGGGAGAGAAATATACGAGGAACAAAGCAAGCAAAATACACCTCACCCACCCGCCACCCACTCCGCTTCCTCATGGCACAGGAATCCGATCAGCGTGCTCATGTCAAGCTCCGACAGCGACATCTTCCGCACGCGCTCACAGCTCGGCCGCGCAGCACGGGCGCGCGTGGTGCGGCACCTCTCCGGACGTGAGGTGCCTGCGTGCGGACGGCCGTGCGTCGGTGGCGTTGGGCGTGGCGTCGTTGTCGTTGGCGGCGCGCGAGGCAGGCGCGTAAACTAGCTACCGGTCCGTCATTGGCGCTTGCCCCATGTCCCAGCAGCGCGTGCACGACACCCGGGCCCATCGATCCTCCGCGCACGACGCGCGTACGCCTCAGGGCTCAGCGGCGGGTGTCGGGGGTGTATGTCGCGTCGTGTATTGTCGAGGTTGAATGGTGCGCCGGGTGACCTGAATTTCGAAGCGATTGAAAGAGGATCTGTAGGTGGGGAGGGTAGAGGAGGGAGGGAGGCGGCATGATATGAGGGAATGGCCCGCCAACACGGGCATGGGCGAGACAGAGTACAGGGACGCGGGCAAAGACTGAGACAGAAAATCGCCGGTACCGTGAATCTATGAATCAAAGGTTACAGTACGCGCGGGTGCACGGGAGGCATGCGCACGTTGACAATCAAATGGCGTGGGTTGGACCTAGTCAAAGGGACTAGACACGCAGAACAAGTGGCTAGTCCAGCGCTAGCGCGGTGTAAGGACTAGGGAGTCGAAATGGATGATTAGGATAATAAATGACTGCGCACCGACTAGCCATCTAGATGTGTGAGCCCACTCGTTTTGGACCGGCGGTCAACGTGCCGACATTTGGCGAGCCAAGAAGAAGTCTGACAGGACTTAGTGGCGCCAACTTGTAATAGAATGTCGTCGCGCTACGCCCCGGAGATGTTGGGAGAAATGTGACGCATGTTTGGCCGCATCCTCCGAATCAAACACCTTCCCATCTTGCTCCCGAGTCCCGACTTGCATGTCCCATTCGTCGTGGTCAAGATTGTAAGTCTAGTGAACCCTAACTCCGAGGTTATAACTTCAATGAGTGTTTGGTTGGCTTCGCTGAAGCAGTATTGATAGTTCAGATGCAAGAGTGCCAACTTGCAGTCGCTAAGGATGTGCACGGGTCGCGGGTCTGGTGGGGGGTATGGGGGGTACGGGTCTAAGGGGTACGGGTACGGTGCGTGTTCTTACAGACCCGCAACATACCGTGGACCCGTCCCGCGGGTACAGGGGTGCGAGACGGGTCTGCGAAAATGATCCTAGGAGGCTTGTTTTCGCCCAGAATCTTTCCGGTGGGTAGAATTGAGTCATCAAATGGATGATCTGAGCCTTGAAATATTTTCAGGTTTTTCTGACGCCCTCGACATGGATATTGATGTCAAAATTCTACTGTAGCCGAGATTCAAACATGTCAACTCCTCACTTTTTTTTGGATTTCATCGAGCACTGGAGCTTCGTTCGCACTCAATGAACGCGAATTGATCAAGGTGAGCCGCTAAAAAAAGGTTAGAACACCTGGAGACGATAAATTAAGTATTTAAGCTGTGGTTGCGTATACCCGCGGGTTTTAGGGCGCGGTACAGACCCGTACCCCTGCAGGGGTGGGGTATGGAGGGGTACGGGTACGGGTCCGCTCGAGGTAGACCCGCGGGTGACCCGTGCACATCCTTAGCAGTCGCTTTGTAGAGGTCTGGAATCTGGAGTCCGTGCGCTATCCAACTGCTGCATCGGGAACCATTAATGCACGAGATCTCCACGAGCATCAATATCCTCGCCAATTCTGGCCGACCTTCCTGACGTATCGTTCTAGGATTAGATTGAATTGTCGGTTCCGATCCTATCGAATACCGCTCCACTCCTACTGCTCTGCTCCCAACATCTCGAACTGCGGCCTGCGTCACGGCGCGGGGAACTCTATGTGTACAATATTGTGTGTTTCGGAGGCGCATGTGGTATTTCAAGAACCGTGGCCACTTTCGTCTCTTCAAGTTCCGGCTTTGGAGATGGGCTCTTGGACTCTCGGGGAACGCGGAAGCCAAGGGATATTGGTGCTGGTGTCGGCGTTGGCACTTTCATCTTGTGCGCTTCGTCTAAGCAGACACTTGATCTTTCCAAATATCCTTTAACTCCCCTGTTTCTCCTGCTCGAGTTGGAACCCACATGCTGGGCTTTTCTTTCACCTCGTACATTTTAATTTCCGTGTCTTTGTCAAGTATCTGTTTCCCATCCTAGGATGCTCGTATTTAAATTACCTTCTGTCGGCAATCAACTTTCTGGTGCGGGCAGGGAATTAACCATTCATGATTGAGCCTGTGTTTGAAGGCGAAGTAGGTGTGCTGCGTTGATCCTTATGCTCGTTCGCATTTTACATTGCACGAGTGTTGGTTCGTGTTCAAGAAGTGAGGATGGAGAACCTCGTGCATATCAGAGTATGATCGTCTGGTCTATAACAGTTTATTATGCGCGCTCATTGAACCTCGAAAGGCGAAAGAGAAAGGAGATTCTGAACCTAGGACTGAGGTCGAACTCCGCGGGGAAGAAATGGAAATCCTCCCGGGTAGTGATATGCTCCAGCGCCACCGCCAGCAAGAAGAATGTAGAGAAGAACACGCCGTCAGACTTTATTTGTGCTCTGAACCACGTGTCTTCACCAAGGCACCAGTCGATTGATCCCCCGGGCAGTGAATAAGGTGCTCATTGGGCAAGCCCATCGAGGCAAATGGAAGCAGGATATGATAAAAGGCGGCGAGCAGAAGAGCCACAGACAATATTAATGGAGCAGAGTTCAACCAAGCCTCAATTTGAATTGTCAGTTCGAGTCCAAATCTGCGTGGTTCCTCATGAAATCTGGAATGTTTGCAGTAGGAGCCACCTGTCACCTAAGGTGTTCATTTTCCGGCAATCATGGGAAAACTCCCATATATGGCAATCCGGCGAATGCCGGACCAAAAATTTGGGTGTTTTTTCACCCAATTAGGCCACAAAATTGAACCGTCACCGTCACCTAGGCCAAAAATGTTCACTTCACGACCCTCCGTCACCCGTCACCAACATTTGGTCAAAATGGTACAGTTGGGAACAAACAAGCCCGAGATCTCCGAGATGGCCGAAGCGCGTTTCCGTACGCGTTCAACTTGCGGAAGTAGTTGAATCATGAGCAAGATCGAGTTTCATATGTACTGTAAATCCGCCCCAGGGTTTTAAAGTCTTGAATTCCTGTAAAGGAAGACAGTGCGCCGACCTTTTTGCACAGTAGCATCACCCTCTTTATAAAATTAAGCTGTCCGTCCGAAACCTTCAAGTTCCGCTTAAATATTGATCTCCGCCTGACAGCCGCAGGGCTTTCGCCTCGGCACTGCCTTCCATGCCGATGTTGCCGACATTGCCCGTGTATGCCGTTGCCGAGCATCGCGGTACCGTTCCAATAAGCTCACTCATGTGGACGCTCGCGTGCTTTCCATGTTCGTCTTTCATCCGAGATTATTCCCAGACCTCTGCTACCGCAGCTTTCACCGCCCAGATCAATTCAGCTCGGCTCAACTCAGCTCAGTCCTGCGGATTTCCCGGTTCTATTAATATTAAATTAAACCAGACTGAACAAACTGAGGATCTAAGTCAAGATCCATCTCAGAAAGCATGTTTGCGATGATCTGCGTCTCGGAAAGCCGATCTGCGATGACCTTCATCCCAGACAGTATTTCCGCGATGACTGCTGCGGGTCGGCCGCTCGACTGCTTCGCATCTAAAGCAACATTTAACCAGCTCCCACAGGCGGTCGGGCATGGGTTTATCTCCTCGGTCGCGGGGGCATCGGTTTGTAAGGAACTGAATCGGCGTCCAGATTACAGAGCATCAGTAAAACACCGGCATCCGACGAAAAATGAGCGAATGGGACCTGTCCCTCAGTCCATATCTTTGTATTACGAAAAAAGAAAGGGTAGTATTAGTATCTATCAAATAAATGGACCGGAGCACAAACCTCGCAACAGACACACCCAAAGGCCCAAACATCAGATCTAAAAGGAAGCTCTGGCAGAGGCAGAATTAAACTATGGGACCATCCACCGCATAGAGCCACTACGGGTTGAGCTTTCAACGGAAGTGTCGAGTTCGACGAAGCCAGCCAATGCAAAATCGGTTAGGCAGGCTCTCCCTTTGTCGATAAGTATGTTGCGCTACGACGCGAGTTAGTATAAATGCTCGCGCTGGACTGTGCAAAGTTTACGCACAGAACATAAATCCCCATCTACAATGTTCTGTGAATGAAGGTACATCAGGCCTTGGATAACATCGACTAGCTATTTGGGCGGTTAGTTACTGGATCATCATGAATTTAGTCTCTGCGCACCAGGGAAATTGCATATATAGAAATTGGGGAATTTTCCGCTATGTAATTCAGCACCGTAGCCGGTATCCAAAGCGAGACCAGAGCCATAGTAGGACTCGGGAATGATGTGCCATCCACCCCGAGAAAAGGCACAACATTTGGGTGCTTCAAATACTGCCATGTGAGCACCTCTTTAGTGAATTTCTGGCGGATGAGACGCAGGTTGTCATCGGACTGGTCGCGGAATATCTTGAGAACCTTGAGGGCCACTTTAACTTCCTCCCCGTTCGAATTTGTGTATTGTCCCTTATAAATATCAGTGAAGCCGCCAAATTTAACCGGGTGGTAGCTCAATAGGACAACTCCATGGATAGCGAGTTCCTCTGGAAGGATCTTCAGAAAGTTAGCCAGAATATTGAGCAGTCGATGGGCACCGCGTTTAAAAAGCTTCTCGTCATCTATTTTGTCGTTCTCCGGCAGCCCACAGTTGAGAATCTGAAAAATATCAGAGCCTTTACAATAAAGGTAAACGGTGAACAAGATACATGGTTAGTCAGGTTGAGGACCGAAAGAGCTTCATGTTCCGGAATCATCGGTATATCCTGCTCGTACGAACTGAAGCGAAAGATCTGGAGCAGTGCCGCAATTTCAACACCGTCTTGCCGGAGGCTCGTTTGCATCTGGGCCTCTGATATTATCTGAAGCTTTGACAACAACTGAAAGGTCGGATGAACATCGGAAATGAGAAAATAGAAATGAACAATACCATAAGCAATAATTTACGATCTTCAGACACTTTATGAAGGATGTGGAAGATTTCTGGGATCCCCAGGAACGAGTGGATGGACACGGAGGTAGCTCCTAGTTTTCGGAGTTCGAGCCATGACCTGGACGACGACAACTCTTAATAAGGCGAGTTCAAGGAAGAAGAAAATTGATCACCGTTCGGAGACTTCGTCCGCAGTCCGGTAAATTGCCTCGAGGACAAGGAGGAAAAGGTTCTGTTGCCAGTTGAGTCCAAGGTCGTTCACAGTGACAATGATATCATATCTGGTAAAATGGCGGCAGAGAAGGGGTGTTCCCGGAGTAGATAACAGACCCCGTCGTCGACAAGGAGAGGGTATGGACATCTTCCAGGATAGCGATGGTACCTCGGGATACATCCCGCAGAAGCTGCGGGGTGCTGACCACTATAACGTCAAGGGCCCTCCTATTATCATGCTGTTCCACGGTTAAGCCCGTGATAATACTGCAAACTTCATTTGCCTGAGATTTATGGCGGAGGCCATGGATGACGACTATGACCCGGCCCTGGTCCAGAAGTTGTCGGTTTTGTGATTTCCAGCGGCCGCATTTGTCTGTGGCTTCTTCCACATTCGTTCCTGGTAATAAAGTTTCAGACCGGCAGCCGGTGTCGAGATCTGCGGCAGAGGCTGTTCCGTTGTCATGTGTGCAAGCTGTTCACTGATTGCCGGATACGAGGTCCCCAAGTTTTCCAGCAGAGGCCGGAAAACGCTGTCCGTTTCGCTCACGTTGACCAGGATTACGGTCTGAACGGTCGCTATGGAGTGCAGCAGCTCAACGACAGTCTGTGCACAAAGGTTAACTTTATCGTCGCTGTCAACGGTGATCCATAAGGCCTTTTGCGTGCTCCGATCTCGAATGAGGTATGACCAGTGGAGGATGTCGTTCTCCAACCCCGGCGGGATGGGCCACAAGGGAGTGAGGAGTTCAAGTTCATTATCGGCAGAGAGAGAGATTGCGCCTCCGCGAGAGACTTGTGGCCGATTCGAACCCTCCTGGCGAGAAAGTCTCCGCTCTATTTCGAGGACGGATGGGATGAGGGGCCATTCTTGGACAGAACAGCTAGCGCTGTATTTCTCGTCCCAGTCCGGGCGAGATTGCTTTATTTTTGCTCCAATTGGCGGATCGACAAGCCGCTGATGAATTGCAGTCATCGCAGGCCGGCCCTTGGGGTCCTGGCTCCAACAGTCATCCAGCAAGAGCCAAAGCTCGACCGGGGATATAATTGGTAGTCTCGAAGGACGGACCCCTTGCATCACCTTTAAAATGATCGCCCCATCAGCAGATATTTCAAAAAATGGTACCTTCCCGGTCAATATCTGTGCGAATGTCAGTCAGGTTCATAGGAAGGAAAGGGCGGGGACAGTGTGAGCTGACTTCATAACCAACGCATGCAAAAGCATACACGTCCGATCCAAAGTGGTTGGAATGTTGATCTGAGAACAATTCCGGTGCTTGATATCGTAGAGTGCCCCCGCGATTGCTCTGGCTCGAAAGCGTCAAGTTAAATGAGGACGCATCAGCGATAGAGGCCAGGCCAAAGTCGGCGATACAGGCTCTGCCTGATGGGGTGACGAGAATATTTGCTTAGAATCAGAGACGCATAAACACACTGGAGTTGCTTAAGGAAATCAACCTCATACCCCTTTGAGGTCACCGTGCACAATGTGTTTGCGATGTAAATATTCGAGACCCGTGGCCACATCGGCAAGCTGATTGTTGAAATTTGGGTGAAGTAAGGTATCTGTTCACCGTTCAACATTGATAGAAACATACCAGAGAAACGCGGTCTACGTCGGAGGGGTGCTTTCTTCAGAAAATGTCTCAAGTCCCGTTGTCCATCCAGGGTGAAACAAGACAGAGTCTACTTTCAAGAGTATACACGCCGAAGAATGGGAGTAGGTTTGGATGAGAAAGTTGGCGCCAAATGAGTGCTTCACGACCGAATTTCTGAATGAAGTTTCAACAACAATCTGGGTGTCCACTCGGATAAGGGTAACCTTTAGTGTGACCGCCAGGTCATCGTCCATGTATTGCCTCATGCTCTTGACGGCCACAGTTTCACCGCCAACCAGGCCTTTCCAAATATCACTGAACGACCCCACCTGCGACTTGTTGTCCTACTTTCTCCAATCCGGAGAGAGCAAAACAGGTAGGATGTAGTCCGCATTCCCCTAAAAGTCGTACTAGAGCCTTGGAAAGCAAGGTTCGAGACTTCAATTCCAATTCGTAGGACGAATCGAGAAGCTGATGAGGTGTGTCAGCACCAATTCTGTCGAGGGTCAGCAGCAGCGTACATTCTGGAGAAGATCCAGAAGCTTTTGAGCAAGAGTCTCTCGACAACTCAAAAAGCGCCTGTAAGTCACGTCTTCCGTTATTAGGGGATAACTTTGCCGGAGTGCTGGAGTTGCTGGTCGCCGGAGTGCCGGAGCTGCGCACGTGAAGTGATGTGACTGATGTCAGGCGGGTGGCAGCGGGTGGAGGCGTGCAGCTACACGATAGACGGCGGCGCGAGGCGGCGGGTGGACGTGGCGGGCACGTCGACGCGGCAGGGAACGGCGGGCGCGGGCAGCGGGGGAAAGCGGGCGCGGCAGGCGCGGGAGTATGGGAACGCGGGTGTAGCGGCGGGGAGAAAGCGTGTGTGCGATGGACGGTGGGAGGGCGCAATTTCCCTGCGAGGGAGGGGCGGGCAGATGCGACGGCCAAGCGAGGGAAGGGCCATGCAGGTGAACACGACGGGCATGGCGACACGGCCGGAATGGCGGGCGCGAGCGCATGGGAACGCGGGTGTGGCAGCGGGGGGAAAGCGGGTACAGCGGCGGGGGAAAGCGGGTACAACGGCGGGGGAAAGTGGGTGTGCAACGGCGGGGGAAAGCGGGTGTGCAACGGCGGGAGGGCGACACAGCAGGAACGGCGAGCGCGGGCGCATGGGAACACGGGTGTGGCGGCGGGGGAAAGCGGGTATACAGCGGGGGAAAGTGGGTGTGCAACGGCGGGAGGGCGGGATTTCCCTGCGAGGGAGGGCGGGCAGGCGCGACGGCCAAGCGAGAGAAGGGCTGTGCAGTGGGGCAGGCGTGCATGCAGGCGCAGGCGCGCGGGCGTCTTTTGGGCGTCTTTCGTATTAGGTTGACACATGTAGGTTGACACATGTCCGGGAGATCCCGCAATGACAGCTACACCAATCTTATCACGTTCGCACCTATCTTATCGCGTTCTTAATGTTTTTTTTTTGATTTCTTTGAGTGGCGCTGTTGATGCCGAGTGCGCCAATGGTTGGCGAGTGATTATGAGCTGCCGGGGCAGCGGCGAGCGGTGCAGGGAGGGACCCGCAAGTACCCGGGGGAGCCCGTGGTGACCTGGACCTTCCTAATATGGTCACCCCAGAGTTAACGCGTTTGATGTGCGGTATCTCCCCGGGACCTAATGCATTATCTTGAGCCTATGAGGTGCCCATGCCCGGACGACGAGGTGGGCGTGAACAATGGCGTTGATTGATGTGCTCAGAACCTATATAAGAAACACACAAATAACCCCACTTGACTCGAGAGCGGCACAGAAACAGTCCAGAGACTGTTCCAACAACCAACAAACAAATCAAACGGCAATATATGTACGTTTCCAAAGATCCCGACAAGTTACAGCCCCTAGTACAGGGCCTTGTAAAGGTTGTAGGGAGAGGTTTCGTATCTCAAAGAGATAGTAGAGCAACTGCATAGAACGTGTTTCTAGACACAGTGGAAACATTGTTTCCAAACAAGGTAGATTTATAGCTTCGCAGCGTGTGTGTGTGTCCAAGCGACAGAGAAACAAGTTTAAAGTAGTCCCGTAGACTCAAGTAAGGCCCCTAGTTTATAGGCCAGGAATTTTCACAGAGCTTTCCCTAAAGAGGTACTTTCTGAGCAACGCCAGCAGTCACGTTTCCAAAGTTTTCCCTTGACGGTACTGTCTGAAACCTGTTCCGCAAACAACAACAATAACATTTCTTTCAACAGAGTCCCAGATCCAACAAATTCTCAGAGTTCAGACAGTATCCAGGCAAAGCCCAAGCACATTTCCAGAATAATATATGATTCAGAAACAATTAAGATTTTGACTAATAGTGCTACTCTATAAGAGTGTGTTCGCCGAGGATCCCAGATCAACCCAATGCGCAAGCGTATAGCCTACTAGTTCGGGGGAAGATGCTGTGTCCATCGTAGAAACACCCTCGGATACTTATACAACTGCCAAGACACTGTTACAAAGCCCAAAACACAATCCCAATGAGTCAAAAGTCCGTTTATCCGCCTCTTTAACCGTGTTTCCGTCGGTTGTTCTTCGTGTGTCGCCTCCCATTGGTTCCCAACTGCGAGCACACCATGTTCCCTTGCCAATTACGAGGCAGGAACCCGTCAGCAGCACCCCTGTATTATTCAGAGGGTGTGTCGATCACCGATAGATCGGCACTGCATCTCGTTCGACCTGTTTCTGCTTCAACTCAAGTCTCCCCTTGGTTCCAAGCACGGAACTTGATAATACTCCTTTGTAGGCCTCGGTAGATACCCGTTTCTCTAGGGTTTCCCAGAAAGGGTTCTTGAGAACGAACCTTAGAACACCTTTAGAGTTGTGATCCGGATCTACAGAATAGCCGACCACCTGTTTCGGTGTATCCGCATTCGATGGAAACCGGCAACTCTGGCAACCGAAACACTTGTGACCAAGCGCGCCTCCCTTAGCGTCTCAACACAATACAACACATTGCCAACTCCCGTTCCTTTGACCCGTTTCCGTTGTTTAAGTGGATGTTGGAAGCAAGTCAAAAGAAGTTCCTTGACTTATTATTTGGCTGCACGTTTCCCTTACAGTTTTCCGGGCGAGACTAGCCAATGGACGTTCTAATTCCTTAGAACGTCCACCCGTTTCTCTGTGGTTCGCCCAACAGCTATCAGGAACCAGTACTGTTGCATAGAAACAACAGTTTCAGCAATGAGCACGATCAGAAACACGCAAAATTACGTGTATCTAACCATGGCCCAATTACTGGCTTATCAGCGTGCGCAGTGTGGATAGGATAGCAGAACTCTAGTCCTACCACTGGAAACAGAAGCAAAAAGACAACGGAAGATGTTTTGTTTCTAAGAAACGCAATCGCGGTTACTCAAAAAGAGGAATATTCTTCCAAATTTGCGGGTAGACCATAGCGGGAACGTGGAAATAGGGGCTAAACATCAATCACGATCGTTCTACATGCGGTTTTACCAGTCCAAAGAGGATTCGGGACTCGTAACCTAAAAGGGATACCATCCTTGATCCTCGTGGGTTCGAAAGATCGAATGATGGGTGTTGACATGAACGGATCACTTCGATGACAAAATGAGATTTGTCATGTTCAGATAAAGGTCACACAACAACCGGTTGAGTGGGAACACTCAATATTTATGAAAAGGGGAGATGACAGACATGGTATTGGGGCACCCGGGCATTTATTCAAATCTGCTCGAGTTGCAACATGCTATAATGTACTTCATTACATTACAACGTCATCTCACAAGGGCTAATGCTGGCATGAGCAGTTAGCTAAAAGGGATATAATGTGTCTCAAACCATTAGAAAGGTGCTGGACAACGATCTGGTAAAGGGTTGACGCTAATGGAGCAATCACAGAAGGTGCCTTACCATCCTGGAAACGGATTGGGGCTACTGCACATCCCTGACTAAGGGTGTATTATGTGGGATTATCCTTCTGAACTAGAGGGATCATTGTTGGGCATCATCTGACGTCTTCGGAACTGCCAAGAGAAGGCTGGACCTGGTCGATCTACCAATTGACTAAGAAACCATACTCGGGTACTGGGAAGCGACGGCTATCATGGTTTTCAGACAAATCAAGGAAGTGGTTCAAAGCGGAACCAATTCAGCAGAGGGTTACCAAGGAGGGTAACAGCGCTGACGAGGAGGTCAGCTAAAAGTTGACATATCAACAATATCCCATCATGATCGTTCTAAGCGATGTAGATCTTGACTCATCGTTAAGCTTGATGACAGACCTAGACCTGGTATTGGGGCACCCAGGCATTTATTCAAATCTGCTCGAGTTGCAACATACTATAATGTACTTCATTACATTACGACGTCATCTCACAAGGGCTAATGCTGGCCTGAGCAGTTAGCTAAAAGGGATATAATGTGTCTCAAACCATTAGAAAGGCGCTGGACAACGATCCTGTTAAAGGATTGACATGGGAAGTCGCTAATGGAGCAATCGTGGAAAGCGCCTTACCATCCTGGAAACGGATTGGGGCTACTGCACATCCCTGACTAAGGGCATATTACGAGGGACTATCCTTCTGAACCAGAGGGATCGTTGTTGGGCATCATCTGACGTCTTCAGAACTGCCAAGAGAAGGCTGGACTTGGTCAATCTACCAATTGACTAAGAAACCATACTCGGGTACTGGGAAGCGACAGCTATCATGGTTTTCAGACAGATCACTTAAGCAGTTCAAGGCAGAACCAACTAAGCGGAGGGTTACCAAGGAGGGTAACAGAGCGCTGACGAGGAGGTCGGCTAAAAGTTTACATATCAACAATATCCCATCACGATCATTCTAAGCGATGTAGATCTTGACTCATCGTTAAGCTCGGCTTGTTGATGTTTCTTATAAATCTCTCTCAATTTCACTAATCTCTTGATATCTGAGAGGAGTTCACCAGCTAGCTGCCATACCACTAGTCATATACCCTGAACCCTACTGCACGTTTGTATCTGTCTCGTTTATATTGAGAATCCTGTAAAGTATTTAAGTGGATGGTTATGGGAGGAACACCAGTGAATCTCACCCCACCTGTTGGATGCGAAGTTACTAGACTTCACGCTTAACCGGTTGAGTAGGCATTCATTCGACGACACCCAGAAGCTATACCAAGTTTCATTTGTTTTCCCTGTTTGAATATTATCTGTGTTGGATTTGGATCTTTATAAATAGTGCGTGGACATATTAGATAAACGGAATGGACACGTGGAATATAAGGAAACGAATTGGACTTGACAATTGGTTGTAATCTCGCAAGGATTAGCAATCGCGGATACTATTGGAATTGGGATTCATAAAGAATTACTTGCGCTACGCATCGGAGTACTATCTCCAAACCTAGACCCACATCATACAAAACCGTTGAACATAAAATCTTGTCTGTCTATCCACGATTGCTGTCATGAATCACCCTGACTCAGCATCGCAGATATCCTTTTTCGGGTTCTACACATTCCTTTTTGGGAATAACCCGTCCTTGATCGGGTTATTCCCTGGCCCACAACACTCACTCGACCCTCAGGGACATGAACATCCCTTGGACCTTTATTCGGAATCCATGCAGACATGGATTCCTCACCACTTTATCACCCGGGTTCTTATTGCAGTAACCCGGGACTCTATACGACGATGGCATGACACCATACACATGCAACCCGGGTTCTGTGCGCTAGCAACCCGGACTCCTTTGTGCCGATGACCATATCCAATGGGTCATGACTACACTCCTTTATGTTGGTGGATATTCACTCCTGATATCCCTGCCAAGACGACTACACTCCTGAATGGCGACAGATGTCCCCTGGGTGCCACCTGTTGACTCCTTTATGCTCATGACTCCTTGGTGACCCCTAGATGCTGTGGTGATAACATATAGGGACTAGGAGCATCAGCATTAATGTTCCTTAATGCTGGATACAGTAACCGATCGCGATCGTATTTAATTTATGTAGAAAGGTATATAAACTCGGTAGAATCTCCCCTGTACAGTAGATTCTACCTCGTCTATACTCAGGCCTTACTTTGGCTGGAGTGCTTGGTTCTTGGACTTGAGCCTGGAGTGCTCTTGTCCTCATCTCGTTGTTCTGGTCTTGCCTTCGCTCCCCTTTCGCTCGACAACACCAGAACTCCTACTCTCTGTCTCTTGCCTTGGGATCTCGACCTAGCAGTTGTTGGATCTGGCCCGTTAGGTAGCGGCAAGGAGAGACGCTACCGAACAAGGGGAAGAGATCATCACCCTAGTTCCCTGGCAGGGTTGTACAGAGACTGGTTCGCCTGAGTTCCCCTCAGGCACCCCTCAGTCTTGGATCCAGTTGGAACCCCTGTTTGGAGTACCCCTGAGTCGGGTTCCTCCTCTCGGGTTCTTGGGACGCAACCCCAAACCCCTATCCAGAACCCGAAGCCCCTATTCGAGACACCCGGAGCGGGTTCCTCTCACTAGGGTCTGGTGCATAGTTGCAGTACTCTCACTGCAATATCTTCGGGTTCTTCTGCATGGGTTGCTCACCACCTATGGATGCTGGCCTGGTTGACCACATCCTCCTCTTGGATCCTCGACGCACAGTCATGCGCTATTCGAGCGGTGACGGAGTCTCTCTCAACACCTAGGGATGGCTGCTGTTGTGTCTGGTGTGGACGTGGTCCAGCTGACCTAAGGGCCGTTGCTGACAATTGCGCCTAGAACAGATTCGAGCAAGTTTTATCTATACAACTTGTAGACCTGTAAAGTCTTGCATCTCAAAGAGAACTAAAGTTCAAATTGCCATAATCTATACTGGATTGGAACCCCAAACTTGCACGAGGACTATAGTGTTTGAGTTGTTGTAGTTGCAATATCAAACCGCGTATTCATTTACAAGGTTTGGTTTGTGGTTATTCCACCGCTAGCCCCATATTCAGTGTTTCAACGTCTCAGATCTACCGCTAAAAAAGGAATAACAATCGAAATTGCGAAAGAAAGAGCCCATCAAGTGAATACATGAAGACCGGACCTTAAAAGATCTGGTTGACTAGTTACACATGAGGCTTCACAAGCATGATAAGAAGTCAGAAAACACACAGAGTAATGATGTGTATTTCACGTTCCTAATAAGGTAAGTAAGAACAAGCCAGACTGAAGTAAATGACTAGAGGACTATTGCTTGAAGAAGAACCATTGCAGGCGAAAATGTCTTCGTGCTGCTGGATTGGCATAGCGAATTGAAAGCCACATGGAAAAGTGGAACCTAATTCTGAGATCAGATGAAGGGTCTGCTGGATTGAAATTATTTCAAAGCATAGCTCCGGATAGAAGTTTCAGATATCAGATGTGATTACTGAAGAAGAAGAACTACAGAATGAAGCAGACAACTATCTAGAATGTCTCCCCATACTATTCTAACTACGGTGGAATATCATATTGGACTCTAGGGGCTCACTGAGGACCTGTAATGGCTTCAGGAGTAATAGAGGCAGTTTGGGCATAACAATAGCAATCCCAGAGGAAATAAGCCTGACTGCGCATGAGCTCTTAGCCCTGAGCATGATACACCAGCGAAAAACCATAAAGCAGTTTAACGTCTCAACACACTCTGATATAGTCTGTCCTGCGAGCAATCAAGCCTGATGGCCGAGCATTAGAAAGGCCAGGTGAAAACAAGCCAGGTGTAAGGTCGTGCAAAGACAGTTCATGCCAGAGTTCATGGAAATACAAGGTTGGAAAAGAGACTATTAGAATGGTGTTCAAGGAATACTAGCTATAGTGGTCACATATGTTCCTCAAACATAAAGGGCTCTATACTGGCTGGGTATGTGAATTGCCACCAATATTGACTCTTGAAGAGACAGGGGATAAGGCTGTCCTCCCTGCAGCCGTAACAACAGTGCAACCAGCGAATGAAATGGCATTTAAAACCATGCTTATCGCAGTTGTGGCAGACTAGGTCCAGTGTCGTTAGACTAGGACTATTGAAGAATAGCATAACACCCTACAACAGTGTATAACCGCTTCACCAATCCTTAGGTGTTCACAGGGAAACTGGTATGGTCTATAAGGATGGTACCAGTAGAAGGAAGTGAGGGGTCCATAAGAAAGAAAAGATTGACAACAATGGTCTTAGGGATATAAGACAGGGTTAAAAGCTATAAAGGCAACTTGAAGGGTGAATATCATTGACTATTGAGATCTAAGCTACCATGCATTGCCATAAGGCCAGGTAGCGATAATCACACCACCAGATTACAAGTGTGACTTATCAGGCCACTCAACACTACAGGGAGACAATAAGCCAGATATTGCGCTGCCAGATTTCTTTTGCATGGCCAGATACTCAATGAGTCTTCTATTGAAGAAAATCGAACGGCCAGATCCAAGGCCACTGGAAAGTCATAGAAAGAAAAAGGGATGTTTCGCACCATCTGATAATTGAGGTATCAGTAAATGGACCTAAGAATTATCACACCGTGCAATCCAAATCCAGAGATATGGGACTGGCCCTAAATCAAGAAAGGTCCATTTTGGAGGGCACCGCGGCATATTTTGAATGATCATTCTTAATGTTTTTAAGCAGTCAGATGGTTATCTGACTGCTTGATAACAATAACTGGTTCTTAATGTTATTGAAAGGTCCATTTTGAATCACCCTGCACAATATTTGTGGGGTCATCCTTAATGTTATCAAGCAGTCAGATATTTCAAATATCAAGCTGTTTGATTTCATTAGGTCATTTCTAAACAAAATGAACCTAAGAATTATCATGCCGTGTGATCCAAACACACAGATATCAAACTGGCCCTGTGACGAGGGTATTTGGGCATGCCCAAGGCAGACATGTCATATATGCTTATGTCATTGAAACGGTGCACTTCTTATATGACTAGGAATAGCTAATTGATAGGTATTGCGAACAAACACCCAAAACAACCAACCACAACCAATCTACCTCCAAAGATCTAAGTGCTTCTCTTTGTGAGTTCGGGTCCGGGCCGTAGTATGCGACCAGCAGGTTTGAACAAACACAAGTTTGATTTATAGGCTTCCAACAACACACTCTACAACGTACTAGCAATATGCAACCGCCAACAACAACACTGCTAGGAACCTAGGGATGGTCCGGTGGTGTGTTTATATGGGGTGGATACAAGATGGCTGGACCGCTAGGTCGAGAACACCAGGGCAGAGTATGTAGGTTTGTGAAAATCCTTGCTAAGGGCAATCCCAAAGACTACTGAGGCTAACAACAAATGGACTTCAATCCTCAAACGGCAAGACTCTCCTTGACTGCCAACCTATTCCTTAACCAAGAATAGGAACCTTTCCGCTTTTATCGGCACTAGCTCACTACAAGCGTCCAGCTAGCGACCCAACACACTATGACAGAGCTTCCGTCTATATCGGGGTGAAGGCGAAGTAACTGACAAGTTATAGCCAAACTAGAGGTGGGGGCACCTAGTCCGTCTTCTTCTTAGTGGGCTCAAGTCAACACACAATCCACCTAGCAAGCGATCCAACACACTACGACAGAGCTTCCGTCGTGTCGGGGTGAAGGCAAAGTCACTAGCGCAAACTGCAGTTGGGTCTCGAAGAGAACACCCTTGTTTTATATGTGGAGGTCTAGGACCAACAACACGAAATCCTCAACTTAGTCACTCGATGTTTCCAGAGTCCACAGTTACTGATTCCAATATAAAGACTACTACAAGTGAAGTTCGGTATCAACCTCCACTAGCAGCCTGAGTCCACTAGCACCAGCTTTGTCCAAAGTCTGGGACGTAATGTTCTTAGACCCTAGTCTGTCCTGTGCTCCCTTTTATACTACTAGGTGTGAGTTACATGTGAAAGCGAGCTGAATAATACAATAAGCAATATTAGATGATAAGAAATACGGTCAGCCAATGAGACGACTGCCGTTTGGTTTTGGGACTGGTTTGGTATACGCCAGGTCAGCCTCGCTGACCGGCTAGGGTTCAACCGTGGGTATATCAATGGATCCTCAGCCCTCCGTCTATGCCGAGTACCCCTTCCGGACCAACCGGCGATGTAGCCGGTGATCTAGGTCATCTCTACTCTGTCAGAGTGTCGATCTATTACATCTAGGTGACGCAGTGTTGCGACCGACATCAAATAGTCATAGCTCGTTGGTCAGAACATCGATCCACCCTCCGAACATCGGTACAGGCGGTACGATCGTCCCTAGCTCCGTTCCAATAGCCTGCTTGCTATTCCCCTTCGCCCTAGCTACCCAGATCGGGCGCTAGCCGCGTGCTGCCTCATCTCGTATGTCGTGGTATGTCTTTGTCAAAGCCCTAGCCGGTCGCTAGTAGGGTTATTCCGCCTAGCGCCGTCTGGTCGCTTATCTAGAGATTAGATAGTACCACCGGTTACCACGCCGAGCTTCCTAGCTCAAGGCGTAGCTCCCTAGCTGTACTTCCATCGTAGATATCCGTCTGCTAGACCTTCGCTAGCTACGTCCCAAGTCATCTCTGGACTACTAGAGTCTCCTAGGTCATGTCTCATGAATGTATAGGCAGTGGGTTAATCCCTGGTGGTTTGTACACTCAGCTAGCAGCTAGCGTGTCACACTAGTGCAGCCTCGCGCTACAGTCAGCAGTTAGGGCTCGCTCTGACTCTCCTTTATATCACCTAACAAGTGGTCTGCGTACTAGCTGATATGCTAGTAACAACAGAAGTGCTAGTTGCTTCCCGTTGTATAATATACTGGTCATAGGAAATCGCAAAATTAGCCCTAGATGCCGCACATTTATGTTACGCCGTTTCACCGTCACATACATCCGAGCTCGTCCCGTCACTCATGCAGATGGCTCGCAGGGGCTATGAGGCAATGAGCGGTCCTAGCACGCTCGGAGACCTCACAGCGTAACAATAGCAATCCCAGAGGAAATAAGCCTGACTGCACATGAGCTCTCAGCCCTGAGCGTGATACACCAGCAAAAAACTATAATGCTCTGATATAGTCTGTCTCGCAAGCAATCAAGCCTGATGACTGAGCATTAGAAAGGCCAGGTGAAAACAAGCCAGGTGTAAGTAAGGTCATGCAAAGACAGTTCATGCCAGGGTTCATGGAAATACAAGGTTAGAAAAGAGACTATTAGAATGGTGTTCAAGGAATACTAGCAATAGTGGTCACATATGTTCCTTGAACATATAGGTGGCTGGGTACGTGAATTGCCACCAATATTGACTCTCAAAGAGACAGGGGATAAGGCTGTCCTCTCTGCAGCCGTAACAACGGTGCAACCAGCAAATGAAACAGCATTTAAAACCATGCTTAGCGCAGTTGTGGCAGACTAGGTCAGGCTAGGTCCAGTGTCGTTAGACTAAGACTGTGAAGAACAGCATAACACCTACAACAGTGTAAACCGCTTCACCAGTCCTTGGGCATTCATGGGGAAACTAGTATGGTCTATAAGGACAGTACCAGTAGAAGGAAGTGAGGGGGTCCATAAGAAAGAAAAGATTGACAACAATGGTCTTAAGGATATAAGACCGGGGTTAAAACCGATAAAGGCAAATTGAAAGGCAAAGATCATGATTATTGAGATATAAGCTACCATGCATTGCCATAAGGCCAGGTAGCGATAATCACACTGCCTGATTACAAGTGCGACTTATTGGGCTGCTCAACACTACAGGGAGACAATAAGCCAGATATTGTGCTCCCAGATTTATATTGCATGACCAGATGCCCAATGAGTCTTCTATTGAAGAAAATCGAATGGCCAGATCCAAGACCACTGGAAAGTCATAGAAAAGAACAAGGGATGTTTTGCACCATCTGATAATTGAGGTATCAGTAAATGGACCTAAGAATTATCATGCTGTGCAATCCAAATCCAGAGATATGGGACTGGCCCTAAATCGAGAAAGGTCCATTTTAGATGGCACTGCAGCATATTTTGAATGATCATTCTTGATGTTTTTAAGCAGTCACATAGTTATCTGCTTGATAACAATAACTGGTTCTTAATGTTATTGAAAGGTCCATTTTGAATCACCCTGCACGATATTTGTGGGGCCATCCTTAATGTTATCAAGCAGTCAGATATTTCAAATATCAAGCCGTTTGATTTCATTAGGTCATTTCTAAACAAATGAACCTAAGAATTATCATGCCGCGCGATCCAAATCCACAGATATCAAACCAGCCCTGAAGCTAGAAGGCTTGTTTGGATCACCCTGCACAAAACTTTCAAACCAGCCCTAAAGCTATCACACCATGCGATCCAAATCTACAGATGTTGGACTGGCCCTAAATCAAGAAAGGTCCATTTTGAATTGCCTTGCACGATATTTGAATGGTCTTTCTTGATGTTTTTAAGCAGTCAGATAGTTATCTGACTGCTTGATAAAGCAAGCAGAACAGTTAGTCTGGGTCAAACAATGATTCAGTGGCTCAATACACACACAACAGCTCTTTACAACAGAGTAATGCCTCTGGTACTAGAGTCAGTAAAAAGATATTCTACTGTTTCAAGTAAGAAAAAGACACTGTGTTGAAATGAAACTATAAGGGAGAATCAAACTTGAATACTCAAGAAGGGTTTTAACCGGGTTGGATTCAGTTCAATGCTGAGAGAATAGTCACCAAAGAAAGGGCAAGAAACAAAACCCATTGTTGGGGCTATTACTAGAGATTGTGACTAATAAGGTGACTATACATGAAAGTACTCTACCTATTAGTCCATGGTTCAAGAAATTGTAAAAATAAAAGAAATGGTCATCTGTAGGGCATTTTCGTATACAAACAGCTTTGTAGCTATAAAGTCCATTGTAATTGTGACTGTTGACTGTACAATCAGTAAAAGGGAGCAGAAGTTGAAGTAGAAAAAATACTTGTGGACTTGGGTCCCACTTACTCATCTTCTGAACCCTCTTCTGACTCGTTGTTGACTTCTTCATCCTCCTCTGACTCCTCACTCTCCTCTGACTCCATCCTGGAGTCTTCAGAAGAAGAGTTAACATTGCCCTGAGGCTTAGCCTCAGGCATGTCGAAATCAGATTCTTCTGAACCAGAGTCAGAACTGTACTCAGACTCAGACCCAGACCTGGATGATTGGACAGTAGCCTGCAAGGAGCTCCCATAGAATCCCTCTGTTGCATTGACATCAGTGCCCTTGTCAAGGAGGATGCTGACAATCTCTGTGTGGACCCCTTGGACAGCAGCCTGCAAAGAGCTCCCATATCTTCCCCCTGCTGCATTGACATCAGCACCCTTGTCAAGGAGGATGCCGACAATCCCTGTGTGGCTCCCTTTGATAGCAGCCTGCAAGGAGCTCCCATAGAATCCCCCTGCTGCATTGACATCAGCACCCTTGTCAAGGAGGATGCCAACAATCTCTGTGTGGCCCCCTTTGGCAGCAGCCTGCAAGGAGCTCCCATAGAATCCCCCTGCTGCATTGACATCAGCACCCTTGTCAATGAGGATGCCAACAATCTCTGTATGGCCCCCTTCAGCAGCAGCCTGCAAGGAGCTCCCATAGTATCCCCCTGCTGCAATGACATCAGTGCCCTTGTCAAGGAGGATGTTGACAATCTCTGTGTGGCCCCCTTGGACAGCAGCCTGCAAGGAGCTCCCATAGTATCCCCCTGCTGCATTAACATCAGCGCCCTTGTCAAGGAGGATGCCGACAACCTCTGTGTGGCCCCCTTGGACAGCAGCCTGCAAGGAGCTCCCATAGAATCCCCCTGCTGCATTGACATCAGCGTCCTTGTCAAGGAGAATGCTGACAATCTCTGTGTGGCTCCTTTGGACAGCAGCCTGCAAGGAGCTCCCATATCTTCCCCCTGCTGCATTGACATCTGCACCCTTGTCAAGGAGGATGCTGACAATCTCTGTGTGGCCCCCTTCAGCAGCAGCCTGCAAGGAGCTCCCATATTCTCCCCCTGCTGCATTGACATCAGCGCCCTTGTCAAGGAGGATGCTGACAATCTCTGTGTGGCCCCCTTTGGCAGCAGCCTGCAAGGAGCTCCCATATCTTCCCCCTGCTGCATTGACATCAGCACCCTTGTCAAGAAGGATGCTGATAATCTCTGTGTGGCCCCCTTGGACAGCAGCCTGCAAGGAGCTCCCATATTCTCCTCCTGCTGCATTGACATCAGCACCCTTGTCAAGGAGGATGCTAACAATCTCTGTGTGGCTCCTTTGGACAGCAGCCAGCAAGGAGCTCCCATATCTTTCCCCTGCTGCATTGACATCAGCGCCCTTGTCAAGGAGGATGCCGACAATCTCTGTGTGGCCCCCTTGGACAGCAGCCAGCAAGGAGCTCCCATATCTTCCCCCTGCTGCATTAACATCAGCGCCCTTGTCAAGGAGGATGCCAACAATCTCTGTGTGGCCCCCTTTGACAGCAGCCAGCAAGGAGCTCCCATATCTTCCCCCTGCTGCATTGACATCAGTGCCCTTGTCAAGGAGGATGCTGACAATCTCTGTGTGGCCCCCTTTGACAGCGGCCAGCAAGGAGCTCCCATATCTTCCCCCTGCTGCATTGACATCAGCGCCCTTGTCAAGGAGGATGCTGACAATCTCTGTGTGGCCCCCTTTGACAGCAGCCTGCAAGGAGCTCCCATATCTTCCCCCTGCTGCATTGACATCAGCGCCCTTGTCAAGGAGGATGCTGACAATCTCTGTGTGGCCCCCTTGGACAGCAGCCAGCAAGGAGCTCCCATATCTTCCCCCTGCTGTATTGACATCAGCGCCTTTGTCAAGGAGGATGCTGACAATCTCTGTGTGGCCCCCTTGGACAGCAGCTAGCAAGGAGCTTCCATATCTTCCCCCTGCTGCATTGACATCAGCACCCTTGTCCAGGAGGATGCTGACAATCTCTGTATGGCCATAATATGATGCTACAATGATCGCTTGGTTGGCTGAATGCTGTGGCAAAGCTGCTCCCTCCAGCAAAGACTTTGCACTGTCGACAAGGTTTGCTGCTGCTGCAATCCATAATGCAGAGGCCTGTGATGGCCAATCCTCATAATCCCATGGTGGAGAGTTCCATTCCTTCTGACAGAAGTATCTCTCTGGATTCATTGTTTTTCTCCACTGTAAACCCCAATCAAGAAACTCTAGAAGACCTGGATTCATTGTTTTTCTCCACTGCAAACCCCGATCAAGAAACTCTAGAAGACTTTCCCTGAGCTGAACTTCAGGCTGTCCAGCAGCATGTGCAAGACAATATTGAGAATATTGAATAAGAGGGGGTAGATTCCCCGACTCCCAGGATGAATCTGGATATCCATCAAAGGCAAGGATTGTGAGCAGAGTGTGTGTTATCTCTATTTGTGCATCTGGGAATTGCTGGGCCTGAATGCTGTCCAGATATTGCTGTGTGGTGTAATGGACAAGTCGCACCACAGAAGACTCTTTGTCTATGATGACAAGCCCAGCACAGACAGAAAGAATAATATCAATGTCCATAAGATTCTCTTCATTCACCTGTCGCATGTCTGGTTCAAGAGCAAGAGCAACTTGTAATTCTTCAATTGTTAATGGCCTCTTTGCATTTGCAACCCAAATAATTGTTGAGCGAGCTGTCTTTCTGTCCTCCTTGTTCTGGGCATCAATTCGCTGCATCGCAATATCATAGCTGCCATAAAGATCCTCTGGTAAGGCATTCATAGCTTCTCGAACTTTCCAAATTGTATTCTTTGTGCTCAGGGAATCAATGTAAAGCTTGGCAAGAAGGAACCTGATTCAAATTTATTTCAGTTTCTTTCCAACAATGATTCATCACAGCTTACATTCCGTCCACCGATTTACTGCTGATTTTGAGTGAATGTCTTCTCGTAGCTGGGGTTGCATCTGGACATGCTTGGACAGGCGTGGAGATGAGTCAATCTGTGTATTGACAAATTTTTGAACATCTTCTGGCATTGGAGAAATCTCTAGAGTTTCAACATTTGGAAGCTCAGGGCCTGCAGAAATATTTGGTCTTGAAGTGATCATCAAGTTCACATTGCTACCCATTGCTGCCAATTGTTTGAGTAGAATTTCCCGTTGAAATTCAGGATATTCATCCATAGCATCAACAATGATGAAGACCTGTAAAAACTCCTTGAGGCTAGAGCTGAGCACATTGACAACTTCTTCCAATGATGGCACAGTGCCTTTCTCCTGGTGCTGCTTGTACAAATGTTCTGCAATGGAGCCAATGTCCCTGTCAAGTACAAGCTGTCTCCAGAGACCTGCGAGAAGCCTAGATGGTGTTTGGTTGTCAACTTCCTTGTGGTTCAAATAAATGCAAGCAACACCAATATTTTTGCCTGTGAATTGGGTACTAAGATGGTCCACAACCATGGATCTAGCATTGTCATAATTAGTGGCAGTCACTCAATGTGGAAAATGGTCGCACGAAAGGACAGTTTTCCCTGCACCCGCTGTAAATTTCATCTTGCTTAGTCTAGGAGCATATTAAGGCATGAATCACATACGAATTCCACGGCACCAAAGGGTGCTTCCAGCACCAGATTCCCATTTTTTAAAGACAGGATCTGCAAGCAGCCATCCACCAGTTCCCTTTGCCCGCACCCGTGAAATATCTACATGTCGTAAAAAGAAATTGATAGGTGAAAACCAGTCAAGGAAGGCTAGGCGTGAAGCATTCATTCCTTCTTCCTTGTTGCCGTGATTTATCACAATGGTTCCAGGTCCAACATTCACAATGGCACCCTCCCCAGTACCTCCGCCACCACCCTGTTCACCACCCTGCCCACCAGCACCTCCAGTGCCTCCTGGGTGAAATAAATACTTATGTTAATATCCTGATCAATTTCTCTCGCACCATGGATATTCAAGTTAGGTCTGGGTGGTAACAGACCCACATAGATCTTACGTATAAGGGACTACACTATATCAGTTCGTGTCAAAGCTCACATAAGAGACGGAACTGACCAAAAAAAGCAGGAGGAGGATATCAAGCATGAGGAGGATGTGTTGCTGCGGTACACTTGGAGGTGGAAGGGAAAGAACTAATCACTGAAAGACAAGGATCAGAGGAGAGATCGAAGAAACATGCACAGGTCACGTTGCGCTTTAAATCAGACAGAAGGCTTTGCCGGCAGATCCGGGGATGTGGTTGGCCGCATTGTTCGCGTGTTGTACTTACATGAACGTCGAACTTTGATTGATGTGGTGCTTGGACAATGACAACCAGCTGACAGTGGCGCTTCCATATTGGGCTCCCGAATGAACTACTGCAGTCCCGCTCGAAATGTAGATCAGTCGATTCTGTAGCTCAGTGCTGATGAGCTGGAGGGTAGTAGCTGCGGTGCCCAGAGCGAGGACTTGAGGATGTTGGTGGCCGTATTGTTCGGGTGCAGTACTTACGTGGGTGCCAAACTTAGATTGACAGCGGTGCTTCTGCAATGACAGCTCGCACTGAGCGAAGATTCAATATTGAGCTCCGACTCAAAGACAGAGAAGAAAAATCGGGGAATGCAGGCAATGAACTGGGGTACTCTTGTTGGAAATGGAGTCCAACCTCTGAGACGAGGAGGTGCCAACTAACTCCCTTTTCAACCGGATCGGCGGCCGTACAGTTAATAACGCCGTCTTAATCTCGGACATTGATCAAATCTAGCCCCACATGTACGCCAGCTCCCCGCCGGCACATGTATTCCCGTCTCGGTCCCTCAGGCTGGGACCGCTGCTCGCCCCGGCTCTCTTCCACGGCCAAGAGGACCACGGCGGCCATTCGTTTCCGGCTTCGATAGTATCGAGCGCCGAGCTGCTCTGATGCGTCGCAATCCGATATTTGCTGATATCTTCTCGGTTCTTACGCCATCACACGACTCCGACTCCGACCAGCTCACCTCGGTCTGCGCGCCGCCGCTGTCCTCGCCTCCGTTCCTCTCCGCTGCCACCGCCGCTCTGCTACTCTACGACCCCAACGGCCATCATGCGCCATGCAACGCTGCTTGTTTGCTGCTTCTCACCAGCGCTCCTCCTTTTCTCAGTTCTTACTCGGCGCCTTTCTTGCAAACAACAATGATTGTCGTGCTCGCGATACACCTCCCTAAGGACAGCTATCCACGGCAAACCTCCATGCCACCGAGTCTTTAACGAGGTACGCCTCCAGTTTGTGTTTCCCCTTCGTCCCGCCCGGCCTTTTCCCGTCGTGCTCTCATTTTAATATTTATTCCATTGCTGACTCTCTTACAGTCTTGTCCCTTGCCCCTACAATCGCCGCATGCCATGCGCACACGCACCATGTCCATCAGCACCCACAGCCTCCGCCCCCGCCATACACATCTGCACCGACTTCGTGTGGTCGCTACGGCATTGAGTGCACTCAAACCCGCTGTGTCCTCGTCCACCATGCCCCTCGCCGCCCCCGACCGCATTTCTGAAGGCCTATGTCTCGCGCCGACCTGTCTGGGATGCACGCACCGATCGCCGCAAAGCAACGACGTCGTTCCTCGGGGAACTGGGTGCCTTGGGCACCGGCGGCGATGCGATTCACCCGTGTCGCGCTCGTAATCTACGGCTCTACGCCGCTCGGGCCCGCCTCCTTGGCGTCGCTCTAACGGCTCCACTTCGCGTACGCCGTCAGCACCACGGTACTTTTCCGCGAGGATGTCCTCGGGACTGTCGTCTTTGCCGAGAGATGCGCCATTAGGGCCTCGGTCTCGGAGGCCCCAGCGAATCCGGGAATGGGAACAAGGTGCATACATCTTCACGTCCTCCTTTTACCAGATAGCTTACACTTCCCCAATGTGTTTGTTGCTGCTCAGGCCACCGCGGAATGCACGACAGCGCGCACGTTTGGCAAGGTACGTCATTCCCGCTCCTTTCCTTTCTACCAACACCCTTATCTTGTGAAAAAAAATCAGGCCAAGGCTTCCACCGTCGCCATTCGATGCCCTGCTCAATGCACAACGATTGTACACGGCGGTTAATCTCCGCCCACCTTCCCATACCCTCTACATTGCACTGCCATACCGTCAGGCATCGGGTAGCGCAGCACCCCGCCCGTTCATCAACGATACCGTCCGTACCCGTCGCGGCCTCAGCAGTAGATGATACGAGCCCCTGACGACCGGCGCACGCGTACCCCCGTGCTGAGCCCAAGGTATGTTGTTTCCTTCTCTCTCGTCCTTCCCTCCGGCTCCCAGGCCCTCGATCTGCCTTCGCTGACCGTCTCTACAGCCCTATCGCCTGCACCCGTCTCTCCACCATGTGTCGATTTCCCCGCGTCGCGTCTCCATCCGCGCGCCTCGGCTCCAACAATCCCTCTCTCCCCATCCAACGACGCTTCTCCCGCAGCACCTTCAGCGAGCCCCCGCGCATTCGTTTTTGGCGCCCGCAAGCTACAATATGTCTTCGAAGCGGTCCAAACGCACGCAAAATACGCACGCTGCGTACAACGAGCTGGTCGCGTCCGCGACGCCCACCACGTCCCGCCCACATCCACCGCCACGTTCTCGTCTATGCCCCGAGCCGGGCCATCACGATCTTGCGACCAAGCCCTCGCCAGGCGCAGGACCTGTCCCATTTCTCCGAGCATCCGGTTCTTCGGCGATTACTTCCTCTACACCCCCGCACGTAACGCACGACCCGCGCACCTCCCCGCGCCTTCTCAACGGTGACTCGACACCTATCCCCGCAATTCTGTACATGCGCAACGCCTTCTCCCATTGCCGCCATTCTGCACAGGCGCCTCTTTCACCATGCTTCCCCCGCGCTCGACAGCAACCCCCAGGGATACCGCGCCCTGACCGGCAGCACAGCGGGTCCCATTACCACCCGAGCATGTCGCACCCGCCCTCCATCTCCCTCAGATTGCTGTGTCTAGTACTCTCCCTCCTTCATCTGGGTCGTAGTTAGCAATTTCTTATTTTTATACTTCGGACCATCTTTTGAGTTGTATACAGCCCTCAATGAATGCATTCCGGCTTTGAGACGCTCTCCCACAAGTTATGAAAAATATTGAATATGATGGGTCGGGGGAAGATTACCAAAAAAGGCTAAGGGCCGACCATCGGCTTGGTCGGCCGACTTTCACCGCCTTACCCTTGCGCTACTCACCTAACAACACCGTCCCTCCATGTTATCCACACCCAGAATTAACCCTGACTCTGGCGCCGGGTCTAACCTGAGCTCTGCGATTCCTTGTGCTTCCGGTGCACGGTGGCTCAGTACTCGATAATTCGAAAAAATCAGGGTCATTGGCATTTTCCTGTCCCCGCCGGTCCATCTCTCCTCGGTGAAACCTCCAAAAGCCATCAAACGGTCTCAAGCTTGGAGGACGCCTATATTTCCACTTCCCCGAATCCATCCAACGCGCAAACTGAAGCCGGCACATTTCCTTGCGCCACCACGACAGGCTTTCACTCCGTCAATAACCTATGCTTCCCATCGCGTCACCTACAGCAAGTTTATTACTATATCGCCAGTGCGATACCATTTCAGCGGGCTACATAATATTCCTCGCTAAAACTGAGCGCACGCCTTTCGATTACGTAGACGTTCCTGGGAATCTGATGGCGTATGTCTTCCAGGTCCAGACTACCAGCTGAAGCTCTAGCTCCATCACAGCTTTGCTTTGGATATGGTCGCAAGACGGTTGGGGCAGGCATCATTGGTAAGCTTTTGTTTCGGAAATCTCTTACATTCTGAGGTGCTGTAGATCGCGAACAAACGAATTGAGGTGCGGCGATACACAAGCGATCCAATTTAATTTTTCAGAGGAGGAACTCCCTTACACATTCATGATGTTTTACGAGGCTCAATATCGAGCCGAGTAAGTTGATTATCGCCACTGTTTAAAATTTTGGCTCACATTTTTGGCTCAGGGAACGAACCGATGGATTCAGCTGGACTAAGGCGCAACCAAGCTACGATGACTCGGACACCAGATGCTGAAAGCAAGATTGGGTAGAGTGAGTTCATCGACAGTTCAAATTAGGTTATTGTCGATTGATGGGAAACTATTGCGCTTTAGAAAGGCGTGCTATGGTACGTCGGGCAAGCAGCAAACTGTCTCATTGCTCAGTTTCGGAATTGCAGGTGGTCGCGGAATCTGGAGTATCGATGACGCGGTTGCCGTGGGCGCCCAACACAGCGGATCCGCTGATGTTCTTGTTCAATCGGGTAACTTGAGTCATAGAGCCGACGCCTTACTGGTCTGATCAACTCTGTTTCTTGTTCAACATTTAAAATTCATGCGGATTGTGCAGGGTGAACTGGAAGTACATTGGGTTCTGTCCCAAGACTATGGCCACAAAATAGCGACTTATGGGCATCTCAGATGCGCAATTTTTCTTTGGCGTTTTAACTTCTGGCTCAAACCGTCTTGTCTAGCATCGTGGGATAAGGCCTGTGACGGCGTGAGTTATTACAGCTGTTCCAAAAAAACTATGAGAGAAAACTGACAAGTCTCATGGTTTTTTGGAACAGCTGTAAACCATCACAACATAAATGTGCCGTATTAGTTCTGAATTCAGTTCTGTCCAGGCCTCAGCAGGCGCCATTCATGGGAACGATGAGAAATGCGAGAATCATGAGCAATTTTGAACCCCCTTCTTCTGCGATTTGACTCCGGTTTTATTGGGGAATTTTATATGCGGAGAGTTTGTAGCATGAATTCCGCCGTTTCTGCCCTCGTTTTGAATCGGCTTTCACAGAGAAATTGGAAGATTTTACATGCCGAAGAGGAACGCAGACGATGTGAGATTGCGAGCCTCGCATGTTGATTCATTCGAATTTGATTCTCCAGAGATGCCGACCCACATGGGGAGATTTTACGGGCAAGTGATTGAACCCGCCGTCTTGTGTCAATGTAGCTTCAATCTACCCGTGGGTAGGGATGGACACGGGTGCGGGTTCGCGAACTTCGGGTATGAACACGCTGACCCGCCGCGCCCGGGCCCGTACCCGGACAAACCCGAACCCGGTCTATACAGTACCTGCAGACCCGCGGGTCCAACTGGCCTCAGACAAAGTGAGTCAAGCTCACTCGATTTTCGGTCTTTTCCCACGAGCCAAAGCAGTTTCTACAGTTTAGACTGTCTGTGTGGTGGGAGAGGTCGTTTCGCTTTCGACAGCACCGCCGTTGCCGTCCCCGGCATCCAGGTTAAAGCACATGCCCCCTCAGACAAAAGTGTGTGTAGATCGCTTAAATCTCGCTTCTTTCCTCCTATCTCAACGGCCTTCTGCAGCTCCGAAAGGCTCCCCATACATCCATGTGGTCTACGGCGTCCTCCTTCCTTCGAGAGTGCCGCCGTTGCTGTCCCCATTCTTTGCACTCAGTCAGATTAGGCTCTCGACAAAGTTAGGTGTAGCAGCTTCAGCTATTGGCTAAATCCCACGAAATACATTACTAACCCAAACTCTAGGATGGTCTCTCGATGGAGGCTGTCCGACACGAAACGCAGTGCGTCGATGCTGAAACACTGCCACAATGGGTCCTTGCCAAACTTACATGCAGAAAGGTCCAAATCATATAAACTAAGGCACTCCCCGAATCTCTAGAATGCCCCCTCGAGGATGATGTTACTGTAGGAGCTGCCCAATGCGAAGCGCGTGCACACTGGCGTCGTCGAC
Source organism: Mycena olivaceomarginata (assembly GCA_029378375.1). Classification (NCBI taxonomy): domain Eukaryota; kingdom Fungi; phylum Basidiomycota; class Agaricomycetes; order Agaricales; family Mycenaceae; genus Mycena; species Mycena olivaceomarginata. Next base: position 14,259 of record JARKIC010001778.1, on the reverse strand, counting down.
CCCGAAACCCGGCCAGATTGGGCTTTTGACGAATTTGGATCTAGAACGGTCAGTTCTTGGCCGAATGGCGTGAACCAAATCACTCACCGAACCCTCTAAAATGCCCTCCCAGGGATAGTAAAACTTTCAAGACTGTCCGACGGACCACATAACCCTTGACACGAGATTGCGGGACCGGGAACGCGCAGCATGCAAAGCCCCACAGACAATGCAACAACGCCGCGGAGGCGATGGAGAAGCATACAACGAATGTGCGACGTAATCGTCGCACGCTCCGTGGTGGTGAGACGCCAGGATTGGCTGCAGTCGTCAACTTGGCGCTCGAGAGCGACATTTTCGGCCAAACGGGCTTGGGCTTGGATTTAGGTGTAGATCGAAGCCCAAGCCCGCCGATCGGCTTGCACTGAGCCCGTTTGTCGGCTTGGCAAGCCCGTTTGCTCGCTTAGCCGAGAAACGGGCTTGCGCGTATTTCTCGTCCCCCTCGGACTAATTTCTCAATCTGAGTTAATACACTAAAGTGCGTAAGTATATACTTAGGGCTTGCAATTTTTTATGATGGTTTGCTTACTAATGTAATGATACACCGCCAATGGTCCGTCCCAACAAGTGCGTTCCAACGACTTCCAAAAATTCCTCTGTTCAGAGATTGTACCCGTTGGTTGCAGTAGTGGAGTCCTAAGTATGACAGTCTATACTGGACAAAACCCCAGTTGCCGGTGCGTGCGCATGGATGCCGGTGTGTGCGCACGGATGCCAACGCATGCGCACGGATGCGCATTGATGCCCGGTCAATGCGCACGGGTGCACATCCGTTGTGCGCATGAATGTTGAGTGTCTCAAAAACATTGATCGACCACCCTCACTCATGCGCATTCATGCAGCATGGATAAGCCCTGCACTCATGTGCATCCATGCTCCATGGATGCGCATGCTCCTCGATTTCTGACACACCGAATTTTATCCCAAACTGGCCCAAAACGGTTGGCCCCTTGATCAATGATTTGGGCCCCTATTCTGTCTTTGCTGGGTGAGAAGGATGACACTCTGTCATGGGGTAAAGGCAGGGCAGAGGCCATACAAGTGCACCACACTGCCTTCTCAGGCTTCTCATCCTCCTTGGCTCATGGCACTCCCAACCTGGCCCCTGCCATGACTTTGCACCACAGTCCAGGTCGGAAATGTCTTTATCTCTCCTTCCTCCTCTCTCAATTGTTAATAGCTCCTTTCCCAATACTCGGTCAAGTCATGCTTTGCAATCCTACTAACAGCAGTGTGCTTCTCCTCCCAGCCCAGAAAATCTCAATACTATGAGACGGCCATCTGTAAGCAAAGGCCCCACATTTAGTAGAAGAAAACAACGCACACTGTCATCTGGAAGCTTGCAATAAAATTCTAGGAGGGAGCCAGGATGACATGACGAGAGACACTTGGTTGCGCATAGCTGACAAAACCCGTATGGTATAAGTTGCCACTGACTAACACTCTTCTCGGAAAAAGGGTCAAAATGAGTGCAAAAATTATTTCGACTCGAAGGGGGAAAATAATAGTCTGTTGTTAAGCGCGGGGTCCCGATTGGGGTAAGCACTTGTTATATAATCAGCACAGCCGCACTGTCCTTTGGAAGACGACCGCGAAGCTAGCATCAATATTTTCGAGAAATTCTAGGATGAAAAAGGTTTTATTCACCACTTAAAAGCTCCTCCAATTTATTTGAATTTTTAGAGTGTTGTTTGAGGCTCGAAGTGCAACACAAGTGATGATCACATGTCATGCTTCGGTGCTTCACCCACCTGGATTCTGAGCTCTAGATAAAAAATCTGAGCAGGCAGGAACATTGGGTGCACTAATATAGATTCATCTGCACCAAAAACCAGTTTAATTATCTATCTTGTAGGCACAAAACATCGAAAACCGGCAGCGTGGCTGTGCAGATTATGTAACAAGGTTTTACCCTGATCGGACCCCCGCGCTTACTAACAGACTTCAATATAACGAGGTACGAGCCCAGCAAATATTGAAGTGTCTGGCTGCGAGAGACTAGGAAAATAACGGATTGGGACGATATCCAAACAGATGACAGCACGCATGCAGCCTTCATGCCAAATTTCTGTGACCGGTCCGTAATTGAACCTGCCGGGAACTGGCATGGATGCGGTGTGCATGCGGCACGGAGCCCACTGTGATGGGCACGAATTGGCATGCCTGTGGCATGCATGCACATCCGTGCGCATCCGTGCGCATGCATGCACACTTGGATTTTGTCCAGTAACAACCGTCATGCTCAGGATGATCGCAGCCAACCTCGTTTGGAAGTCCCCGAGTGTGGCGCTGATTCCCCATAGCTCGGGCCCCATTGAAATTGTGGTTTGCTTTCTCATTTCAACTCCTCTGCGTGGGGTGTGATGATCACGCGCACGAAGAGAATAGCGTTCTAGCTATCATTTTGCACGTGAAGATTGCGAGAAAGCATATTTACGAGTCAATCTGTGAACCATTTGGAACACAAGGGTTGTGACGGCTGTAATTCTCTCCATTCTGTTGCTGAGGCTGTTATAAATTCGAAAAAATCCGTCAAAAATCACTCTTGCGATCGACCCGAGCGAGATGGGGCAAGTGGATTCGATGGGTCCAAGCCTGCTTCGGTGAGCATCATCCTTACATATTGCACAATATCTCAGCTCACACCGATGGCAGGTAGAGGGCGAGGAGGATCCGCGCAGAAAGCTACCACCCAAAACCTCTCCCTGCAGATCAGAAACCCATCGACGTCCTCAAGAAAATAGCCAATGACGACAGAATGAAGTGGGAGATGGATCTCAATGTGCATGGTGGCAAGAACATTTACATGTGCATTCCATTATGGCCGAGTATCCGGCGTCTCGCAGTGCAGGGCTCAAACAAATCAGAAGGCTGGAGGTGAATTTGAATGACTATGCGGACGGGGTCAAATGGGTGAATGACGGGAAAGAGGAAGACTGGGGGACCTACACTTTTAGGTACTGTAAATACTAGTCAAAGCTCAGAGTATAACGCTAGGGAAGAGGCCAATGTAGAGTGAATACGAAAAAACCGAAAAAACGGTCAAAAACAGTTTCAATTTGCTACAAAAAAGTGCGGGATAGATGACATCATGATACATGTGCGTGCAGGTTCTAGTTCTCGTATTGTACGTGCGGATGGATGCAGTGTCGAAATCTATGCGATCGGATGAGCAACTAACTATGTATGTAATATGGCAAAAAGATAGAAAGCAAATATCGCCAATATCAGATTATAGCACTTTTGTCGGGAAAATAGCAAACACATTATATTGGATTGAATCCACTCACCACTCGTTATAAGCCAGTAATACTTGACCCGGCTTATAGCACATAGTTCATGTTCATATATTCTGTCATAAGCCACAGTCTGGCTCGTAAGCACTCGCGAAGTGACAAGCCCCATACATGCTCATGATGGCTTATAACTCATTCGCTGCGCAGCAAGAAAAATATTGAACAGGCTTAAGCCCTCTCATTCACTGAGCAAATCTCCTATTCCACAGTAAATTCAAGTTCACACGATGTGAGTAAGGCGGTAACAGTGTTAAATAAGTAAATTAACTTTTGCACAATAAAGCACATTATAACAGATCTGATTTTCATCACATGCATACATGCATGGAAAATTTTGAGAGGTTGTGACCAGAGTTATGTACCTTGTTCCAGCCACCTGGTGGAGCTCCACACAGCTCCGCAGTTATTAATATCTGCAAAATTGGGGGTTGAATGGTGTTGAATCAATACATTGGTGATTCTTCTGGTGGGACAGTTGCAAGTGATTAATAGTTGGTGTTCAGGCTACCACAGTGCATGATTGACCTGTTCAGGTGCCGAGCCTCCAGTGATTGTGAGCACACATAATCCCTCACAAGTTGGTATGTGCCTTACGCCCCATATGATGGCTTGAGACAGCTTAGAACTTTTTCCGCCACAAGGTTATAATCCATGGTGATCCACTACAAGCCGGTAATCATCCTCGAGCCGTTACAACCCAAACAGGATTTTTCCGACATTGCGGAACATAAGGTGCGGCCTGTTTTTTTCTATTTTCGACAGTTTTGACTAGAACGGCCACCACAGGCTGAGTTTTGTTCGGATTTCCTTGGGAATAGGCGCGTTGAAATCACATTGAAAATCCGCAGAGGATGAAATACCGGCCTTTTCGATGTAACTACGTAATAGAATTTCTTCAGAAATATCATGGTTTTGACTAGGACAGCTGTAGCCCAATGAATAATGGTCTGATCGAGCTAATTCCTGAATATGTTATGTATCTGGGATGTTACTAGAGGATGGCCCACCACCATAAGCTATATCCTTACCCAACGTGATTTCGCGCTCAGTTTAGTGAGTGCAATATTCATGTCCGGTGAGAAGCAGAGCTCTGGATTGAAATTGGGGTATACCCATATCTTTAGACCTCATGGTCCCCTAGAGATGGTTTAGATACACGACATATCCAAAAACTAGGTCAATCGGACCATTATTCATTGTGCTACAGCTGTCCTAGTGAAAACCATGATATTTCTGAAGAAATTCTATTACGTAGTTACATCAAAAAAGCTGGTATTTCATCCTCTGCGGATTTTCAATGCGATTTGAACGCGCCTACTCCCAGGGAAATCCGATCAAAACTCAGCCCGTGGCGGCTGTTCTAGTCAAAACTGTCGAAAATAGAAAAAAAAACAGGCTGCGCCTTATGTTCCGCAAAGTGCTGTAATCATTATGGCAGAGGTCGTTCGTGCGATATGTAACAACAAGCAAGATCCAGAAGAAGGAGCAGGACGGACGGATGGATACTGTACGTGGATGTCGATGATATGATTTGTATGTATGCAGGTCCGTGCGGATTTCACTGGAGATACGCGGGGATGGATGCAGCGATATGTGAATGGATGATATGATATAAGGTCCTATATGATTCGATTTATCCTGTCTCACCTTACTCCACACATGCGACGCATGCTTATTCACCAGTATTGTTGCCGGATTGCCCCGAAGCAGCTCCAACACAATCAGAAAGCAAACCTCCTCTTTGCAGTCGAGCGCCTTCTGGAGGACGTGGTACTCGTAGCAGTTTGTTGTGAGGTCGAGGATGCGGCCGCTGTGCAGTGAGATCATCAGTATTCATACAAGGAAAAAGGAGGGAGGGAGGCAGATGACATACCGCATGCATGCGACGATCTTACGGCATTCCTCAGGGCCTGTGGCGGCTTCAAGACAGTGCTCAATGGCCCAACGACCCAGTTGCTTAGCACGGGGGGATGACGCGAAGGAAGACGAGAAAAGGAAGGGGGCGCACCAATACATCATCATCTCCCCACCCTGTGCGCAGATGGTGTTGATGATGCGGGCACGCTCTTCAGGATCTGCCCCCTGCGCGACAAAGGCATCGTTAGCATTCACACATACTCGGACGTATGGGAAGAAGGCAGGAGGAAGGGAAGGGAGAGGGAAAAGGGGACGTGGAAGAACCCAACTTGAGCTTCTTGTGGAGGAAGATGCTCGCCTGCTGGTCCCCGCTCTTAATGATGCGCAGCGGCATACGGCGGGGTGGAGGAGGGAAAGGGAATTGATGAGCAGTGGGAATGAGCAGAAGGTCAGCATCGAAATGAAGCAGGAGTCGACGGCGGACGTGCGCGGCATGGTCCCGGTCATTCAGATAGAGTGACAGCTGGAAGGGCTGGGAACAATGTTGAGGATGAACAACGGGAAGCCGGTGGATACGCACACAGAATTCATGAGGGCAATAGGATGTAGTCTCTGTAACAGATACTCTACATTGATGGTGAACAAGTAAGTATCAATATAGAGTCTGTTAGCAAACACAACCATCTTGTTGGCTGACCCATGAATTTTTTGCGGCCTTGCTCTCGGATGCCTTCTCAGGCAATAATTCTGTGCATGTAGAGGTCCTTCTAATGAGACAAACCTTCCCTTACACTAAGCGATTGGTTCAGCTATTGTGATGATATTGGATAGATTTGCGAACAACAGCTTATCTAATCATTTTTTTGCTTGATCATGGATTGAAGGATTGGCTAGCTAAAAAACTCAATTCTTGCTGGAGGATATCATCCATTTCACTTCATGAAGCTGCATAGAGTATTTTACATATATTCATGTTGTATTCATTGTGGTACAACGGAAAGAAACGCCTGTGGGCACAGCCACCTGATTGCGTAATCCGTCGGTCGGCCAACAACATGATCGTGTTTACTATAAGACTAAATAGGACGCTGATGAGATAGAGTGAATCATATCACGCAGTACATGGGTCGATGGCCTGAGACCATGCATGACAGATGTGCTGAATATTACGCCGTTCGATGGCATTGCCAGCATCATGCACGAAACGATCATAAGGGCAGAGCGTGAGTGGGAACGCCGCGCATAGCTGGGCGATGTGCATGAGCATTACCTTGATGTGAAGATCAAGATGTATGACAGAAGAGCGAATAGAAGAGGTGGCAGCAGGAGAAGGAAGGGGACATGGCACATTGCAAGCGGATGCGCGAGAGGGAGTGGGCTTGACGGCGACAACGTGGTGGTGTGGAAGCTGGCATGGGAAAGGAGAAGTGACACAGCAGAGAAGCAAGGCTGTTGTGTGGTGGTGAGGCATGCAAAGGTGGGAAAGAGCTAGTGCAAGGAGAGAGAGAGATAAGTGTGGACAACCAATCTCAATCATGGTGGTTAGGCAATTGCCCCTATTGTAAAAAGATCAGTTTGCTGCTCATCTCATGATGGCAACACTTTACGCCGAAAGCAGTTCTGCTTCCGAGTCGACTAGTCGCTATCAACCATTGCGTGATGTGGGAGCACTTCCCAGGCAACCCACTATTCCAAGCACTGAACAAATTGATTGTACGACCGCTTAAATCCGACCATTTTGGCTTGGAAGGCTTTGATAGTGGGTGCAATTTTGGGCAGTTTGAACCCCTTGGAATGGCCAATTTCTCGAACCACGAATTTGAGCTGTTGACATGCCGGCTCATTTGTAGTCGCCGGCTTGAAAGGCTCGGACTCCTTGCTTCTCGGACATTTATCGCACAAAAGTGCGTGCTGTTCTCCATGAGGCGATCAAGGTGACCACTCAGGCAAAGTGAAAGCACCACCCCCTGCTGCCCTTTGTGCCGTCAGGCAGCAGTGGCTGTGTCAAGGGGTGGCAGTTAAACTTGGGGGGAGGCCAATGCTGCACACGGCATAACTCGTACTTTTTTTTTTTTGTTCTTCAGGATCACAGTCAGCCCGTTTCTCCTTACTACATACACTATTTATTCGAATTAATGTTATCGTTGCAGCCCAAATACTCACTGTGGTTATATTACTCGTATATTAACGAGATCCCTTGAATCAGAGTGTACATGTTTGTATCCTTATCTGCACTTTCTTTCCCATCCATCTCCTTTCTTGCACCATTTTTCTCTCGGACACCTGTCCTGTTCCAGTGTCTCGGTCACTTTGTCAGCACAGAGCAGATTCCAGGTTCTGAGGTGACGAGGGCGACTGAAGCATGAAGAGCTCCAACAAATAAGTCTGGAGTTTAGACTAGAATAGTGTAAAGTACAGGGAAATAACTACGACTTATATACTAAAGTCTCCAGGGGTTGTAAATTAAGGTACAGTGTCCAACAGCAATGGACAAGATTAATGCCAAGTAAATGAAGGGGTATATGAACGTAGAGGGACGATTGGGAACCCAAAGGTCGGGAAACCCATCGAAACTGTTAGGGATCCTAAAACCGTATCCTGGTTCAATTGATCAGATAGTTGATCTGATCAATGATCGGGTTGTTCGGATTGTTCGGGTTCTGGAAGTAAAATGAAAAGACGGTTCATGACACACTTTGAGGCTTTTATTTTTCTCACCTACCCCAAGACATGTGTATGCTGGCAGTCTAATTTCCTTTTGCTCTCCGGGTCCACCCGACAGATCAAATATTGTTATTTTCGACCTCCCCGATCAGCCGTTCAACATCCACTCAAGAAAGGCAGGGTCTGTCATGTGTCCTTCTTTGTTATGCCCACCATCCCCCCTGGTCATATTCTGACTGTTACTGCTGCCATCCCCTTATTCTTCCTCCAGAACTCCATAATTCTGTTATGCTCCAACTTCAAGTTGGAGCAAGTCTGATGTTACTGGGTGTCTTCTTCCGTGTGCATCCCGCCATCAAGCAGCTCTCCCATCTCAATACAGAGCTTAACGGCTGTCCGATCAAGTTCTCCACAACCCAGCAAGTCGGAACATTGAGACCGAGATGAATTCAACTCAATCGCAACTCTGCTCAAGATTGCCGTGCTCTTTCCCCTGAACATTGTCTCCCCTTCAACTTCAGTATGTGCCTGTGGCTATGTGTTGGGGGCTATTTGATCAAGCACACCGCAAGGCACAGCAACCAGCAAGACCAATGTGTAAGCCCAACAACTACGTAACCCTTGACTGCGAGTCTGTGACAACCAGAAAGATTCCTTCACTACTCCTACCATCTCCGTGTTTAGGTTCTTTCGATGGCCGTGGGGATACTAACATTTCAAGGTAATTCTGGACAATTGATTTTGGTGTCCCTCAGAACCCAAGTGCAAGCATTATCCATCCCTCTGCTGTTGTTATACTAATCAATTTCTTGGCTTGGGGGTGCAATGGGTATCAGCGCTCCTCGTAAGGCGCTGAGCGCGAGCATGAATCATCCCTCTGCTGTGGTTATGCTCATTGGTTTCACCGGGATTTCATTCGGGTTCATCTTCCCTTGCAGTGATTTCATTCATCCTTTTTGTAACATACAGAAAAATGCTCAGCCCGTTCTTTTGATATGGCTCTCTTCTTTTGATATGTCTCTATTTTTTTTTTCTCTCCATGTTACTGACACACCTTTGCCCAGATTTAAGTTATCTATCGGTTTATCTTCACGTATCTACGGTGCGCAACCTTATATCTATGGTGCACTGTGATAAGGACTGCGGTGTTGGTATTGAAAGGTGTGTGATTCGAATTCGACTGTGTTCGTCCTCTAGAGGGGAAGTATAATCAAATGATAGGGGGGAAGGTCGGTGCGCGAATAGGCTTTGTGTGAGCGGTGTGTATATGTGTGTCTGTATGTGAACGGTGATTCATGGAGACCGTTCGTCTCCTAGGTGTGGACGAGAGTAGTGAACCTGTTGTCAGCAAAAACGATGTAGAAGATGTGAATTACTAAACCTGGTTCCCTGTATGAGTGTACTGGAACCCTAGATGTGTTGCCCTGTCTGCTTTCCTTCGTGCACTCTTCCCCTTAGATCCAGCACTGAAGATACAATGAGTGTCGCACAGACGATGACACTGACATCATTCGGTTGATAGCGAGACAATTGGCCTCATTGACTACGGATGGTGATTTGAATGTGGCGGCTTCTCTCCGGGCCTGTCTTCTATAGAGGGGTGCTCGCGAAAACAGTGATCCTCATTGAGGAAGCGTGGAATTGTGGCATCGGGTCCGGTGAGGAGGGACCCTGCTGATTGAAGTGTGGGAGGTGAGACGCCGATGAATGAGCGAATGTAAGAGGTGTGGTCTGTCTCTGGCTGTGGGGCAAGGAGGAGGGTGCACAAGAGGTACGAGGTCGGGGAAGGCTGGACCCCTTTAGATTGAGTGAGAGTGATACAGTAAGTAGGGGAAATACCCCAGAAGCTACTTCTGCAGGCCGGAAGGTACTGACTACTCCTACTAAATGTGCTCCCTTTTATACCTCCTCAACGACTTCCCACGTTTCCGGCGGTGCCATGCAGGTCGCAGGTCCAGGGGCAGGAAATGTCATGAGGAGTTTTGGGGTGCATATACGGCAGGAGACTGGGCGCCTCTGCTGAGGAGACCAATTGTCTTTGGGTGCATGTGAGGCACAGCGAGGCCAAACAACCTCGGAATATGTTTGGAGCCTCAGGCACAGCCTGGTGGTCATGTTGGTAGGTGCTCGAGCGTTCAGGAAGGAGGAGAGACTGGACAGTGTCCCTGGAGAGACAGACAGTCTCCATCAGCTAGTTGATGCGTCGTGTGAAGTGGGGGACAGGCAGTGTCGGGATATCCTCTGCCTCGTCTGATGGGTTGGTGTCAGGCACGGACTAGGTCCGTCCAGTGCGAGAGATCATCTGGAAACGGAAAATAGGGGAGGTCATCCACACATCGTGCCATGGGAGGGAACCAGTCATACCCTTGTCGACGATTACTGGACGCCGAGGTAGTGACATGCGCGATCTGTGTGGTAAGGGGAGCACCAGTCTCGTTTGTCGGAGATGTGTATACAGAGGGTCGCTCGCCGCCCCCACGTCATAGGAATGAGTCAAGAGTCCAGTCCCGGGGAACGGTCGTATCCTGCTGATGACGGTGACTGGGAGCAAGTTCGAGTGGAGGAGGTGATGCAAATGGTGGGGAGAGTGTTGGTCTTGCTTGGGAAGCTGCTTCCGGTAACGTAGAATCCCAATTAGGAAGATCTGTTGTGTACGTTGAAGTTCATTCCGTCATGGTGCAGATGGTTCCACAGGGGCCATGAGGTGCGACGAGCGTGGCATAGCACGCTCGGAGACCTCACACAGGGCACATATACAGCTCTAAAATGGTGGTGATACTTTCTATAGCATCATCGGCAACTTGCTCAATAGTTCTTACCTCTTCGAAAATTCTCTACCTAACCAATCTTGATGGCGGTATTGAATGCGATCAGGCATCATAGGCACTGCTTCAACAGTCTGAACCACCTATGAAGATATTCTTCCTTCCTTTCCCTCTTTACTACGTGCCGGAAACAACCTCTTATGTTGCTTATTTCAAATTAAACAACAATGTATTCCGAAAATCTGGGTCAGAGGAGTATAATATTCTACTACTGTTCACGCCTTGTGTGTCTTTGATGCACAAAGTGGTTTCCTCCTCATCCTCGAACAAATAAGGCACTTTGTATAGGCCAAAGGCCCAACAAGTATTGCCATGCACCAGCAATGGCCCTCACAGCTTTCATAAATGGTTGCCAAGCATCAGAGATGATCACTCAGTGTACCGTCACCAAAGCCAAGGAAAGTTGCTCCATTGACAGGCTGGATGACATTGAATGCCTGCACCCGAGAGATGATAAGTGGGCCACGTTTGAACCACAGGCGAGCATTATGACGTTGACCTCGGATGAGAGTTTCTGGGCTGCCGGCAGCCCAAGATGGATAGACACAAGCGAGGAGACAGCCTTCCAGAGTACAGATATGCCTTCACTTCACTCTGGCTTAGGCATCAGCAGGAACAGACTGTTTGGGAATGCATCGCGTGCTTATATATTGAATTCAAAGAACCGAAAGGCCACATTCACATTTCAAGTAAGTACAAATTCATTTTCCAGCCAGGCAGATTGTGAGGAAGATGGAACAGTACAACTGAATGATTCAATCCCAGTGGGCTTATACGTCCGACACCGTAGAATCAACAGTGCATTCACACAGTGCTTTAGCATCGCCATTGAGGTACAATGGAGTGACCTGTTAGAATTTGTCAGACAGAAATGTGAAATATCCCGCCCATGAAGATTGGGAACAGGATTAAAGAATAAACTGTGCCTTAAAGGGTGGACAACGGGCAGAACTGTTCAATTTCAGCCAAAAATACATAAATTGCATCCACCTGAAGCCCAGAAGTCACCACAGAGATCAACGTAAGGTGCACAAGATATATTGAAACATACCACACTTGATATTTCTGGTGTCATACCGGTAGCAGTTAGGGAACCATTCAATGGAGTGTGATGGCTTGAGGGCAGCTCTGGGGAAGCCGATACCTATGTGCAAAAAAGATGGGTTACTGTTGATGTGCACGAATAATTTGCGCTTTTCGCTAGATTGGATTGAGGAATGATGATCAGAAGATAATCTGCTGGCATGTAAGATTCATACATGGGCAAGCACCTGCGATGATCATCTGTGAGCTATCAAATAGATTGTACAATGGAGGTATCGAGAACAGTGCAATTTGAAGGCACTGCTGTTGAAGTTGAAAGTGTGAGTGAGCAGAAAAAATTGCCTGTAGACTAATGAGCAAGGAAGCAGAGAAGGAAGTATACGAAGACGCACCCATCCAGCCACGGAAAAGTGTCGGGACGTCCTGCTGGGGGTAAATGGGCAGAATGGAGGGACCAAGACAATGTCATTTGGTGTTACGAACGGTTGGATCAGAATACTCCTGGAAGATCTTGAAAGGTTTGCAATAAAATTGAGATCTTGCTTGAGTGCAGCATGAAAGGGATGGACATTGTTGAAGAATCGGCCAGGTCTTGAGTATCATGAATCACCCAGGTTCTATTTTCATGTGACGTGCCTGTACAGATACAGATGCATCTTAGTGGCACGGGACTCTCATAGTGCATGAATGGTTGCAAACCGATTGGGGTTTCAACCACTGGAGACAATGTCATTAAGGACTAGGAAACCCACACGTCAGGTCCCCTAAGTCCTCCGACACTACGGAAATGGACACAGAGGAGTCCAGGAGTATCAGCATTAAGGCTCCTTAATGCTGTGGTACAGGAACTGATTGCAACAGACCACGATCATTTTTAATTTATTCAAAGCCTATATAAGCTCAGTAGAATCTCCATGTACAGTAGATTCTACCTCGTCTTAACTATTTTCCAACCAGGCTTGGGGCGGTTCCTGATGAAAAAAAAATCGAAAATAGGGGCACATTTAGATCTTGGTGAGAAAATGAATTCCATCTATAAACTTTGGTGTGCTCCCAACTGTTGACACCCCTCCCCCCCCTGGCCTGTGGCCCCGATTATGGCCCCAGTTGTGATCAAAACATCCATAGTAAGTCAACAGTTGGGAGCACAGCCAAAGTTTATAGACAGAATATCATTTTCTCACCAAGATCTATGTGTGCACCCATCTTCATTTTCTTTTTCTTTTTTTTGGGTGGCCCCCAACCTGGTGGAAAATAGTTAGGCAACATTGGGTGCTATTGGGTGCCATTGGGTGCCCAAAAACGAGCTGCCAATCACGCTGGGTGGCTGCCGACCCTTTATTCGTGTTCCACTGGCCCCCCCCTCCAATGGAGCGCTAACAGAGATAGAGCCCGGGATTGGGTAAAGTGATGAAACATAAGTTATATTTGGTCCACCTTGTCGGGGACTGGCACTGAAAAATATTGCACCAGAAATGAAAGCAACAAAAAAGAAAAGCCTTACCAAAAAGTCGAAAAAAGCGACCCAAAATAAAATGTGTGCTGAAAGATTTGAACCCACCCCATCCCCAAATATTACATCAGTACTAAATTCATTAGACGTACAATCACCCCCTTTATAAAATTATCCATTCTGTCCGTCTGAAGCCTTTTTAAACTCCGCTTTTAATCTATCATTCCGGCAGCTCGGATCAACATTCTTATTTTAGTTACATCCAGCAAGTGGGAGCCGGCTCAAAGTGCCGGTGAGTGCTTGTTGAGGCTTCAAAATCTAATGAGCACAGCCACTAATTCATTACGTCATCAGGATGCACTGATAAATGTATGGCCATCGAAAAAACCTGGTTCCGATTGATGAAAGAGCGAGTACATTAAGTACTCGTAATCCTAATTCCCGCAAAGCGGCCAATGCTCCGCCCTGGATCTCACCAGTGGTGGACTTCTCGCCCTGATTCCGTTTTTTCTGTAGCCTTCACATGCAGTGATGCCATTTACATATGTGGGGAGGGGGGGTGCCCTGCCCCGTTATCGCGGAGCAGCTGCACAGCCTGGAGATTCCCTTCACCGTGGCGGCTTGGAGTGCTGAACCATAGGCTCCCCTTAAATTCATCAAATCGGGAGCTGTATGAGTTCCCATTGAAGACTCACCCCAAATATTCGGATTGGCCCCGTTTTGAAGCAGCAGCTGCAAAACCTCGAGGTTCCCCTTCTCAGCGGCAGCCTGGAGTGCTGTCCCATAATGCCCACCTGAAATTCGTTCTTTTTATGTGGGTATATGGAGTTAGAGGGAGTACCTACCAAAGGTATTGGGATCAGCCTCGTGTCGAAGAAGCAAGTGTATAAGCTCGATATTCGGCCTCTGAACGGCGTCATGAAGCACTGACGTACAACCCTGACCTAAAACCATCATTATTTGCCAGCGTGAAGTTCCATGGAAACACTCACCAGGAACATTTGGATTAGCTCCGTTTTCAAGTAACAGCCGCACAGCTTTGAGATTCCCTCCCACAGCTGCGGCCTGAAGTGCTGACCCA